>CAUYLG010006499.1:0-14175 GCA_963573385.1 Cacajao melanocephalus | reverse complement strand
TGTGATCTGCCTGCCTCGGCCTCCCAACATGCTGGGATTACAGGCACGAGCCACAGCGCCTGGCCCTCATTCGTTACCTTTTCTAATGCTTGCTTGTTCCATTCCATGGGCTTGTCCTCTTTTTTTTTTTTTTTTTTTTTTGAGACGGAATTTTGCTCTAGTTGCCCAGGCTGGAGTGCAATGGCAAGATTTCAGCTCACCGCAAACAGGTACAAGCGATTCTCCTGCCTGAGCTTCCAGAGTAGCTGGGATTACAGGCATGTGCCACCACGCCTAGCTAATTTTGTATTTTTAGTAGAGACAGGGTTTCTCCATGTTGGTCAGGCTGGTCTCCAACTCCCCACCTCAGGTGATTCACCCACCTCGACCTCCCAAAGTGCTGGGATAACAGGTGTGAGCCACCACGACCGGCCAGCTTGTCCCTTTTATAAATGAGTAAAGTGATACTTTGTGAGGTTATGCAGTGATGAAGTAGAAATATTACTACACATACAGCCCAATCCACATTACATTGTGCCCGAAGGAGGGAGTTGTGCCTGGATTCGGGGGATTAGGGAAGGCAGAAAGGAAGTGCGTCCAGGAAGACGGTAACAGCTGTGCCAGTTTTATGAGTGATGGCTCCTATAAAGTCTTCTATTACCAACAGAGCAACTCATTCCTAAATCCTGAAGTGACTTCTGTAGTACGTAAGTACAAATAATTCAAGGAAGAGGGATAATGGAAAGGGGGAATACAAGAAAAAAATGTGGGAAAATTATTTTTCCAGAAGGGATGATATTTATCCAATTAATGCTTGGCTTCCTGTCAATATTTAGTGCATAACTATACTTAGAGCCACATTGAATTTTCTCAAAATGAACTGGTTGGGCAAGAAACTATGGTCAATGTGTAAAGCAAGCCTAATAATACAAGCATCACCAGAGTTACCAGTTTCAGAAAGGGGGAAGTGCCTGTATTATTATAAATTTCAATTTCCAATGCCTTAGTTACAGAAAGGCAGCACAGGCACTTTGTGATGATCACATAACCTTATTCACCTCTTTAACTTCTTTTTCTCTCCAGGATAGCACAATAGAAATAAAATCTTTTTTTTTTTTTTTGTCGGTCTGAAGCCGACCAAATTTGCTAAATTAAAATGACCTCTGAATAAGTAAAGGTCTCAGGTCTTATATCTCTTTCTTCGTTAACTACAAGTCAACATCCGGCATCATTGCTTCCAGCTTTTTAAAAAGTCAAACAAAGACGCTTGTAGACGTCATCAGCAGGGCCAGTGAGGCACGCATTACATTTCCAGAATCATAACGAAGGCAGGAGCCAGTAATTACTCAGTGTGTATGTGTGTGTGTACCTTCATATAATAACATTATGATTGGATTCCACTGTTTTAAAACAACCCTATTTATACTAGAGGTGAGGACTTTTCCAGAAATAACAAAGGAGAACTCGTGCTGTACATCACTGCTTACGCAGCTGTTTTGCGTTCTTCTGCATTAAGACTATTAATGACAAAGTAAGTTAATTGACCTCTGAAATGCTGTTCTCTCTGTAACCATGACTTGGGCTATGTTGACCTGCTCTTGTGGTGTGATAGCAGTTTTTAAGAAATTATTTTAGGCAGATAGAGAGGAAAAGGGGTCCTTGGATGGTTTTTTCGCAGCTCCAAAAAACGTTTCTTGTCTAACATGAAAGGCCTGGCTCTTAGACTCAGGCTGGCAACCTTTCATAGGCAAATACCAGCCGTTAGAAACTGCGTCCACCAAACACGGCAGTTCCCACCGTTGTTCTCTTGCCCTGCCCCGACATTTGCCTGACAGCATGGCCGACCCTACCTATCCCAACATGTGTAGAACATTATGGTGCCCTGTATTTGCATATTAAAGGACTGGGGTAGGAGGGCCAGGTTTTTCATAGTCTATGTAAATAGCATACTGGCCAAACCAATCCCCTGAGCCCTGTGCAAATCGGACACCACCTCCTCCAGCCGTCACATAAAACTGACTGGTGTGCTAAGAATCTGGAGTCTCCTCTGGGCTTTGGAGCACCCCTCTCTCTTTCTCTGTAAGGGGAGCTTCTTCCTTCTGCCTGCTCCGTTCTTGCCTATTAAACTCTTTACTCTTTAAAAGCACTCCACGTGTATCCATGTAGTGTCATCTAATTCAACTTGAAAGGAAGAACCTGGTGTTCCTCTAGTCATCAAAGCCATATCAGTGCATAAAATATCTCTGACCTCTAAAGAGGGAATACCTTCGAATCTGAAGGTTTAGGAGGAAATTACGTGGAAGACCAAGTATGAAGTTCTTTATAGAAGAACAGTAAGAGTACATAGTAGTAGATATCTACGCAGCTTGCTTCAGAGATAAGAGTTGTACCTTAATCATGTCCAGTAAAGAGCACTTACTCTGTGAATATTTGATAATCTGATATAAATATGAAATTTGATTGGATGTAGGAGTTAAAAGTGATTATTGGTAAACACCTACCTCAGGGGTAGGCAAACTACTTCCCAGAGGCTGGCTGCCTATTTTTAGTAAATAAAGTTTCATTGGAAGATAATCATACCTTATATAACCTTTGTTTACATAATAGCTGTAGTTATTTTTGTTCCACAGTGGCAGAGTTTGAGTCATCACAATCAAAACCATATGGCTCCTGTCCTACATGATTGGAATGGTGTTGGCAGGAAACACAGAGGAAGTACATGTTTGGGGTGGGTAGAAAGTAATGAGTTTGACTTGACCAGTTTTATCAATGGCTGCTATTTCTGTAAGAAACAATGTGTATAAAAGAGGAAGGAAAAGTATAAATCGTATCTTGTTAGTATTATATGATATAAAATAATGTCTCTAAATTTGAGAAGTATTGAGGGTTTTTCTTAACACTGGACTTTTTAGTAATGTTTGATCTGAAAAGCCCACCATGTGGTCTGGAAGTAAGGAATAAATAACACCCGAAATTATGAAAGAAAAAGGATAATGATTATTATCAATTGTTAACAGATCTTCAAACTGTTTTATGAAGAATTATTTAAAAAGATGTATTAGAGTAGCGTATGAGAGTGCAGTTAAGAAATTAAAACTGCAGTAGCTATTTTCAACAAAGTGAATGTACCACACGATTTGTAAATAAAGGCTGGCTAGGTGCAACAAGAACGATGCAGTAAAGGTTGCTGCTGGGCATTAGACGTAGAGGCATCTTTCTCATCTAACAGACTGAGTTTTCTGGGGCCATATCCTTAAAAGAGGCATTTTACTACATGTATTTTATATGTATCTGTCCATGAGTCCATAGTCTATCCATCTCATTTTAATATATTTAAATAAATTTCATACATCATTATATTTCATTCTAGATATTTATTAACTAGACTTCAGTATTTGCATAAAGTGTTTTCCCTTCTTGAGGTGAGAATAATTGTCAGAACATTATGTAGCTCACTATTTATTTGGGTCTTCTTGCTTTTCTCAAAGCTTTGTTTTTTTCAGCATCTAGATCTTTCAAATATTTTGCTGGATCATAATAAATTCATTTTCTGCTATATTGTAATTGGTAATTTTCTAAATAATGATTTGTAAAAAATGCTTTTAGAGGTTTCTCCAGAGTTGAATACATCTTACATATTTAATTTATTCATTTTTAAGTATACCACTTCACATGTTGTTTAAGGATCAGGTAACATTATATTTTATCTCATCCAAGTACTAAGTAGGCCCAACCCTGCTTAGCTTCCAAGATCAGACGAGATCAGGTACATTCAGGGTGCTATGGCTGTAGAAGTATACCTGTATATATTCTAATTTATACTTGGCATCATTTGTGCTACTGTTGTCAGATATTTTAGTGTTACGTATGCTATCAACTATTTGTGTTTTAAATGGTCAGTTATCTTTTAAGGCAATGGAAAAGAGAAAAGTAATTTTTAGTTGCCTTCATTTATTCCAATTTCAATGCTCTTCCTTTTTGTTGTATATATCTAAGTTTCTGTTTGATATCATATTCCTTGTGCCTGAAAACCTCCTTTTTAACATTCAGTGTAGAATTGGTCTGGTTGACAATGAATTCCCTCAGTGGTTGTTTGTATGAGAAAGTCTTTGTTTCTCCATTATTGAAACATATTTTATCTAGAAATAGAACTCTAGGATGAATGTGTTATCTGTATTGTCTTTCAATTTGTCATTTGAAAGATATCATTGTATTTTCCTCTGCATTGATTGGTTTTACACAAGAATGTCTAACTGTGTCCTCAATAATTCTTATGCTTGTTACTCTGTATGGGATATCTTTTTCCTCGTTTGCTGCCTGCATTCAAGATTTTCTATTTGACTCTTGTTTCCAGTAGTATGAACATGATATAGCTAAATGTAGTGATCTTGGTATTTATTCTGTCTCTGTTCTCTGAGGCTCTCAGGTCTGTTGTCTGATGACTGCCATTAGGTTTGGAAAGTTCTCATCTATGATTTCTTCAAGTGTCCCTTTAGCCTAATTTATAACTCTTCTTCTGTGATTCTAATTACCCTTACTTGCATTGTTCTATACATGTCTTAATGTTTTGTTCTGTTTTCTTTTTCTATCTTCTGTTTTGTTTGTTTGAAACTTTCTGTTGAAACATCTTCAGGTTCTTTTGATTCTTTCCTCCTCTGAAAAGTGACTGTTCATTTCTATTATTGTGGTTATCATTTCTAGCACTTCCATTTGATTGTCTCTTACAGTTCCCATCTCCCTGTTGGAACTACCTGCTTTGATCATGTAATTATTCAACTTTTACATTAAAAATTTTATCATATTAAACATAGTTACTTTAAATCGTCTGGTAATCCTAAATTCTGTGTCATATCTTAGTCTCATCCTGATGACTGGTTTTATCTCCTGGTAATTTGACTTTTTCTTGCTTTTTCATATTTCTTAATGTGGTTTGATTTTGAAAGCCAGAGATCTGATACAGGATAGGAAAGACTGAGATAAACAGCTTTTATGGCTGGAGATGGGCATATTTTCTTTCTGCTTGGCCTTTAGTGCTAGGGTTTGACATAACCTGGTTCTACGTTTGACTAATGTTGAGATTTCTATCGTGATGGTTGCTGCCAGCACATCACACTCCTCAGATCCCTGTAGCCATACGTTTTATTTAAAGAGGAGGCTCCTTCCCAGAGGCTTTTGGCTTTGTTTTTGTTTTCCCTCAATGTTCCTCCATTCACAGTTTCATGTCTTCTCTTTGCCAGCACCGTGTCTTGGGTCTTGCAGGTGTGCTCTACACGGTAGTCCTACTCTTACCTTGGCTGTAGTTCTGAACCCAGCACACATTCCTACCTACCCTCTAGAATAGGGACATTTTTTCTGTTTCCTTTCCTCAGTTGCAATAGATCCTCACTTGTACATTAAATGCAACCATAGTTTTTGTCCTTCCCAGCATAGATTAAAGATTTTGCTCCTAAGCAGAGATAGAGGAGAATTATTCTCTGCATAAACTCCTGTTCCCCTCTCCTCTCAGCTCTGTACCGTAAATAACATTCAGTTACTTTTTTCCAATCTTGTCTATGAGCCCTCAGTGGGCTCATAGGAAGAATCCCTGAGAAGTGAGGAAGAATCCCTGAGAAGGGCATAGACTTCCCCAGTGAGGCTTTTAGGGGCCTCACATTCTCAACACTGCATGGTTAGTTTATGCCAATTTAACCAAGGACCTCTGCTGGCTTCTGTGATTGGTTCAGTTGTGTCTGAAATGAGTAGACCAGTGTTCATACATCATGTATGCCTAAAGGTGCCTACCTTTCTTCAATTTTGGGCTAGGTGCTTGCCCTGAAAACTCAGATTGCTGATGAATTTTTAAAAACTCATAAAATTAATTTCAATTTGTCTGGCTTATTTTTTTGTTGTAATAATAAATATGGTACTTTTTCTATCCCAAAGCATCTCAATTAATTTGGGACTATTTAAACCTACATTGAATTCCTGAGTTACACAGGTGGATAATTAAATGAAATATAAAAGAAACTACATGCTGTAAATTACTCAGATCCAGTTTTACACTCGTAAGTAATCCAATTCTGTGTTTAAGGACAAGGTTACAACCACATCAATTCCAGAATCTCAGACTTTGAATATCTGCTTTCTAGGGCCTCTCCTGGTACAATATACATTAAAGTCTAATAAGAAAACAGATATTACATTTGGTAATTCAACAGTGAACAATTTACATAGAGTATTGTTAACCAAGATATAGAATGATGAAAGAGTAGAAATAGAATATTATGGTAACATAGAAGTAATAATTGCAGGAAATAACTAACACCCAAAAGGCTAGGAGAACACATGGATAAAGATAGAGTTACCAAAATCTTGAATTTCATAGGAGGGATCATGTACAGGTGGAACTAAGATCAATGAAGAGAGGCTGGCTCCTAGTTACTGCTGGTGTGTCAAGAGGTTAGAGAAGGGACGTTGCAGAACTGGGGATGAGACTTCTCTGGAGTAGGTGTTACTGGTCTGTTGCTGATATTCAGGAGATCCTCAAAGGGATCCTGTGGATCTGGGTTTGGATTTCCAAGAAGAAAGTGCTGCTCAGCCTTCTTACTGCTAGTACTTGTGATGGTCTCCTAAGATGGTTTTAAGAGTGCTGAAAGAAGTTAAAGGCAGGAATCAAGTGCTGCTACTGCATTAAATTCCTTCATTGGGTGACACTGACAGATGGAACAGTTACAAGAGGAAACACATCCCTTTGTCCCTCTTCCTCAGGAGCCTGCCTTTTATTGGCAGATTCTAACAGGAAGCCTTTGGACGTAGGGAAAATATACTTTGCCTAATTCAGTCCTGAAATTATGACACAGAGTAAATAAATGTGATACTTAACAGATAATTGCAAAATTTTTTAAATATACATGACTTTGGAGAAAAGCTTAATGTCACATTCGGCTATATTTTGTACAAGATTTGGGAGGAATATATAAACTCAAGCTCAAAGAAAAGAAAAGGAATTAATGTGGTGTACTGTTTTGGAAGAGGGGAGAGAATATTCCTAAAAACTTACATGTTATGTTTCTATGTAGTATGGAGGCATGATGTATGCGTCAGTATGGCTTTAGTCCTCTATGGTCCTAGTTAAGGAAAACCTGGTGTATAATATTTGTGGTGGAGGTCAGGTGTACATGAGCATATGTTTCTGCATTCTTACTCCTCCCATGGTATTTGAACTTAAACCAAGAGTATAATTTTTCTATACATTTACCCCAAATCAATTCAAGTCTCATTTATTTTGTAATACAATTATCTTAAGTATAAATCAGAGCTGTACAACAAATAATTACATTAAATGATATCAAATAAACATAAAACATAAAAATATGAGGTAAGGAGAGTTTCAGGGAATTACCTTGTAAGAGGTCTTCTCTTTCTAAATGTCTTATCTTTCGTAATAAAATAGTATATGGAAACTCACATGCAGTAAGCTATTTGTCTGTCCAGTGATAAAAGAGTAGAGCTATTTGAAATTTTTCACTCTAGGTCTCACTTGTTCTTCCTGTATGGGATACAAACATAGCATAGAGATAGTGAAATATTACTCCCTTTATAGAAAATGAAAGGATCAGAAGTGTTTTTTGCAATAGTTAAATAGTTTATATAAACCGTGTTCTCTGGAATAAAGACAAATAGAAAAAATGGGTTGGACTGGAAAAGTTTTAAGAAAGATATATAATGAAAGCAGAGCTAGGTTTTGAAAATCAAACTACAAATTGGCAGACAGAAATTCCAGACTTCTCTCAAGCTCCTGTGTCTACAAATAATTGCCAAATAATCCAGAGCAATCAGGAGAAAGAGTCACAAAAATAATTTGGAATCAAGAGCAAGGATCTATGAAAATGAGACTTAATACTAGGAAAAATCCTGCTAAGAGGTATGTAGGTTAAATGTATTGTTTAAATTCAGCCCCTCAGATGCATTTCTGATTGATGAGCAAGATCCAGAGACTAGAATAAGAAATAAAAGATAAGGGAAAATAATCTCTACAAATTGCAGATACTACCTCAAGGTTAAATAGCATATTTCTTCTTTTTGAGACAGGGTCTTGCTCTGTCATCCAGGCTGGAATGCAGTGGCATGATCATGGCTTACTGCAGCCTCAACCTCCCGAGCTTCAGCAATCCTCCTACTTCAGCCTCCTGAGTAGCTGGGACCACAGGCATGTGTCACCACACCTGAGTAGTTTTTGTATTTTCTGTAGAGATGGGTTTTTGCCATATTGCCCAGGCTATTCTCCAACACCTGAGCTCAAGTGATCCGCCCGCCTTGGCCTCCCAAAGTGCTGGGATTGCAGGTGGAGCCACTATACTTGGCCAAGAGCATGTTCTTAACACCAAAAATAGTGACCTTTCTAGAAAAAGCAATGTTGTCAAATTAATAAAGAACTGATTTGAAATCCTGCATTGTTAAGATGGGAAATTGGTCTCATTCTCATGTCTGTTGCTTTTGGAAATTTACATTCAACAAAATGTGGTCATCCTGTTTCTATTAGATGTTGATAATAGTAATTTCTCAAAATGTTGGTTTCTCAGTATTGATATTTTTCATAATAAATAAACCTATATAGGAGTCCCTGACTAACACTAGTTTTGGAATTCGCTAAATGGTTTGGAATCAAAGGCAGTTGTCCTTGCCTTGAGCCAGGGTTTGGCTGGATCACAATTGTTTTGATCCAAGGTTCCTGAGGGATGCCTGAGTTACAGGCTCTTCTGTTGGTCAATACTCAGCTGTCAGGATATGACCTGGAAGCTGACTGAGTAAATAAAGTCCACTGAGCCAAGAAATTTTAATTCCCTAGCCACCTCTCCAGCTATGACTGCATATACTCACTTCTGCTAACACTGGGCCTGGATTTTCCATAACTTCACAAGGGAATCTTGCATTTATTGACGCAAGGATTTCAAAGCTGAACAAGGCACAATGCCTGCTCTTACAGGATGCTTATAGGCTTTGGAGGGGATACAGGCATACAAGAAGGTAGGGGAAGTTCCATATTAAGTATCAAGTGCTGTAGTGAAGGTATGCCCAGGATTTTATGGGAACTCACTGGAAGAATGAGAATGGGATAGTAGAATTCCATTGCAAATGGGTGCTCAAAGATGTATGCTTTAAGTCTTGAAACATGAATTAGGGTCTTCAGAAGCAAAAGAATGAGGTGATAGCAATATTAATGTTGATGTTTAACATTATGAAGTACTTATTTGTGGAAATAACTATGCTAAATTATTTGCATGCACTATTACATTTAATACCCCAAACAACCCTGTGAGGTAGATGTCATTACTACTTCCATTTTATTATACTAATAAGAAAAGGGTAGCTCAGCATCAAGTGGGAACTCCACATTCAGAGTCAGAGTATCTAACTCTAACGTACTTGCTCTTACATAACATGGGTCCTCTCTCCCCTGTGATGCTAGAGGGAAGAGCACTGAGGCAAATGGAAGCACCTGTGCATGCTAGTGAGCTGAGCAAGAACACAGCAAAGTAAGAAAATGAAAGTCCATGGGAGGGGCAAGAAGGGTCAGATCAGAGAAGACCTTGAATGCTATAGTAAGAAACCTGGACTTTTAAGCAGGAAACAGTCAAAGATTATTCAATGACATTTAACCAGAGAGATGCCATGATCACATTTTCATTTTATTAAACTTATACCAGGACATCTATGGATAATTGAATTAAAGACAGATGAGAACAGGAACAGAGGAACAAATCAAAGAGTTATATAATTCAGTTTAAAAATAAAGAGATCCTAGAATAATGCAATGGCAGTTGAATGCAGAAACGAAGCAAGAATTAATGGCCAAATTTAAAAGTAGAAATGTAGGACTTTTGAACAATGTACATTGGTCAGGGAGAGTAGAAATCGCGGATACTTCCCTGGTATCACAATTAAGTAACTGGATAATTGATTGTATTATTCACTGAAATATAAAATACAGGAAGAAAAAGATAAGTTTCTGAAGGAGATAATGAGTGTAATGTTGTTGTTCACGTGACCCAGGATGTACTGAGAGGTGTCTCTGGAGAGAACCCCTTGGTGGGAAGGCAGAGAGAAAATTTTATCAGTAGATAGGTGTTTGGTTTAGATGCCACAGATATTTCTTAGTCATTTTACAAAGACTAGGATGCAGTACCAGACTATTTAGTAATATATCTTCTTATGCTTTTAACTAAGAATGATGATAACACAGGTAGAATTTTGATAAAATATACTATCACAATGGTAGATCTAATTTTTAATGGCAGCTCCGGTTCCCCACTTCTCCATAACTCTTTCACCTGAGACTTTATGACTTCTCCAGTCATCATCAACAGGTAGAATATATTCCTCCACCGCCTGAATCTGGGCTGATCTTTAACTCACTTTGGCCAATAGAATGCATTAGAAGTTCTGAACCCAGGCCTCAAGAGACCGTTCATGTTTCTGTTCTCGCTGTTTCGTGGAACCTCATGACTAACATGATAAGTCAGGGCTAAACTGTGGAGCTTGAAATGTCCAGAATAGACACATCTATCAACTCAGAAATATATAACTGAGGAGAGCTGGGGTAAATGGGGAAATTTGAAAGCCAAGATTTTTTTGGAGGGGATGATGAAAATATTCCAAAATTTATTGTAGTGATGGAATGCTCCATTGTGTAAATATACTAAAAGCCATGGAATTACATTAAAAGGGCAAATTGTACAGTGTGTGAATTGTGCATCAATAAAGCTGTTTAAAAATAAAGAAAATAAAACACGTCTTTAAGTTTTCAGAATGTTCACTGCAGGTTTCCTTCAAATATTGAATTGCCCTAGTGAATTACCTCGACAGATATAATGAGATTAAGTTTATACAACCTATTACTCTAGTATAAAGCAAGGCCCTGCAGTGTGAAAATTCAGCAGATTATATTGCCACCTGTGGTCCAGCAAGGTCTCTTTTCTAAGACAAATCCCATAAATCTGTCAGCTGTATTTTGTCCTCATAGGACTTTTTGGTATAAGGCTAACTGTAATCCCAGAAATGTTTCTTACAATTACTTCCCTGGGAGTCCGCCTTTTATGGCTGCTGATACACCCTTAATGGCTGTTGGCAGAGATGAAATTAGAGAACACAGCAAATACTATCAAGGATGGCCCTGGGGTATAGGAGGGCAATACCACCACCAACACTGTGTTGTTTCAGGCTTTTAGTACTTTTTTCTTAAAAAACAAAAAATTTTGGTTGCTATAATCCAAAAGACAGTGACACTTCCTCATAAAAATAGTGCAGCCTTAAATTCAGGCGATTACCTGTTGGAAAAGGCAGTGTGTGGCCGTGGCTAGGTAGCCAGAGTGTGGTAAGAGTTTGGGAATAAAGGAGGTTCTGCCCCAATCCTGCTTACCCTGCTTAGAAAGGGTAAAACCTGTGCATCTGCCAATCCATCATTTTTATCTCTATATGAGTGAATAGATCTGTGTGTGTGTGTGTGTTTCCAAGGAAAGTTTGGCTTCAGTTAATACTGAGCTTTAAATAGCACATCTTGGCTTTGGTGCTTTATTGCAAATATTTCCAATTACTTCAATATCATTTTTATTTTAGGCTGCCATGTGCTGGTACTGGAAGGAATATAGAACATAAGGACCCTTGGTGTTCCAGGAAACTCTTATCTTCATTACAGTTATAGTTAAATCTACAGACCCAGATCTACCCTACCAGCTGTAAGTAGACCATCTCTGCCCTAGAATCAGAATGAACTTAGCAATCTTTGATCACAAGAGACTCTATCTACTGATTTCTCCTCTGATATGAGGCATTTGTCTCCAACATTATATGTGCCTTTTTCTCTAAGACCACCAGCCTTGTACCACAGTCTGACACCTGTATAAGGAGAGAGAGAGAGAGTGTGCGTGTGTGTGCGCGCACGAGTGTAAATATAAAAGGAATTACTAGGAAAAATAAAATTGTTAGAGGTGCAATAAGAAAACTCACTGGTTTTAGAGTCAGAAAAGCGGAATTTTAAACTATCTTAGCAGAAAGATGAGACATAGAAAAATTCTAATTTTCTTAACCTAAAAAATGGCCACAAAGACTGTACCAATCAATAACAGCCTTGTCCTGAAGCTGAAGAAATATGATAAGATATAGGAAATTATTGTAAGTATAGGATCATCTTTGACAATAATAGTTTTTGTGCCCCTTGGTTCAGTTTTGTGTTGGTGCCATTTGGAGGATGACTCCCTCCCTCAGGGGTGTGACTGACTTTCCTATGCAGAACAAAAATCTCCCTTCCAATTGTTTCAAACCAGAGAGCAACCAGGGCAATGTCTGAGCATCCAAAAGTGTGAATCAGCCTTGCACTTTCTGTTCTTTCTGCATTTTCAATAGGATTCAGGCAGCTGACCATCTTCGAACAGGCTCCAGCTATAAAGCTTAATTACGTGAAATATGCACCCTGGGGCACTGGCAGCTGCCAGTGGAGAAATTTTTAGAAATTAGATTGAGGAATTGGATCGAAGTAGTTAAATGCTGCCAATTTGCACTTTCCAAGCTAGGGACTAAGACTACCACTTAAAGGATTAATACATAAATATGTTGGTTCCTCTGCAAGACATGCCATTATTAAACAAATTTCAGTAACTAAAGACCAGTGTCTTCCATGCAAATAGCATTTCCTTGGCCTAAATGCATGTAATCAATCCATAGCCTTGTGGCATTGAGATAGCCATGCCAAAACATGGTTCTTAAAAAGGCACAGAGAAACTCTTAAGCATCCCTTTAATGTTTGGCTACTCGGGCAATGGATCTCTACCCATTGCTTGAGACTAGAATGCATTGCAAAAATGTACCATAGTTTAGGATGGCTATAATCTGACCCAAACCTTAAGATGCAAATGCAACTGTCTACTGCAGATACCCTGATATATTAGAAAATCAGCAGAGGATGACTTTGAGACCTTGAGGACCCTCTCTCAGATTTTTTCCCTTGCATTAATCAATGTCCTTCAGGTCTTTTATTTTCTCACCTTAATTCTGTCATTCTCATTGACCTCACCTCCAGCCACATCCCATGAAAGAATCTGGTGTAAGTCATTTACTCCTTATAGTGACTTCAAATTAAGAAGGTGGGCTGGGCATGGTGGCTCACACCTGTGATCCCAGCACTTTGGGAGGCCGAGGCGGGTGGATCAGTTGGTCAAGAGATCGAGACCATCCTGATCAACATGGTGAAACCCTGTCTTTACTAAAAATACAAAAATTAGCTGGACATGATGGCTCATACCTGTAGTCCCAGCTACTCGGGAGGCTGAGGCAGGAAAATTGCTTGAACCCAGGAGGTGGAAGTTGCGGTGAGCCGAGATCACACCATTGCACTCTAGCCTGGGTAACAGGAGTGAAACTTCATCTCAAAAAAAAAAGAAGGTGGCATCCCTGTGAAAGCATGTGAGTTTTATCACAGTGTCAATTCACATAGGTGATGATGATCTGGAGCATTACACTGAGATTCTGAAGCAGCATTCTAGGCTCACAGTGGGCTTTATGGTGGAGAAAGCTGCAATGATCAATTATCAATGACTAGTATCTTAGAATTAATAAACGAAACTTGAAAGGGTCTTTTAACAGTCTCCTCTTTCTGCTTCATTAGTGGGGAAAATAAGGGTACGATGTCAGCCTGACTGCCGCAAAAGGAACAAGGGTTGTCTACATGCCTTCAGACCAAAAGAACTCCATTTCAAGAAAGAGATTAGTCCTAAGTTATTAAAATTTGTTTAATTGTAGCATATAGCTTTCAAAGTAGAAAATTTTATTTTGTACTTTATTTCTGTTACCATATAAAAAGCAACCTTCTCTAAAGATTCTGGTATGAGATAGTTCCACTTCAGTATGAATTCGAGGGAGCAAAGTATGATATTCAGAGCGAGAAATAGGTTACAATATTAAAGGTTGCCTGAAGCAAGGAATTGAGGGGGATATGGAGACCATGCCATACCTGTATTCATTGATTATCATGAATAAGATAATCATTTTTCCAAGTCCTCCCTTCTTATGATTTGTCGGGGACCGGCACGTCTGCCGAGAGGCTCCCGGCCTGCGGGAGGCCTCACCCCAACTTGGAGATGTTCACTACCTGGAGGAGAGAGTGCGCGGAAGAAAAGGCAGACAGACAGTGGGGTCTGGAGGACTACTCAGGCAATGCCAGCA
>CAUYLG010006498.1:0-136788 GCA_963573385.1 Cacajao melanocephalus | reverse complement strand
TCCTTCCTGTCTCCATTGTTAAGCACAATTATTGGCATAAAAGAGGTTTTTAATACCCATTTTTAGACTGCATTCTAGCCTGGGCAATAGAACAAGAATCTCGTTCTCTCTCCCTCTTTCTTTCTCTCTTACATTCTTTTTTCTTTCTTTCTTTCACTCTTTCTTTCTTTCTTCTTTTCTTTTTCTTTCAAAAAAAAAAAAAAAACTAAAGAGGAACAGAGAGTTACTATTGGCACCTGAATCTACAGCATCAGAAAAATGGCAGCCCTTCAAACTCCACACATGGAAGAGCTCTTCATTTTAAGCTGAAAATGGGAAATTAATTTTCAAGTCTCTTGTCTAGGAGACAGCTTTTAAAAAGGTATTAACCTACATTTAGAGATTAATGCAAACACAGCCATCTTGTTTTAGTGGGTACAATCCAACTTTTATTAAGACAAAGACGGATTCAGAGTAATTAAGAGCTTGTCCAATATCCAGAATTTTATGACTCTAAATATTAGCGAAGCTGGCATTCTTACCAGCTTCGCCTCAGAGCTATTGCATTATAAATCCTCGGTGGTAATGAAACACCAGCTAAAAAGAGGTTGAATAAGTCTCATTTAAAAAACAGCCTGCCTGTGGAGAACTACACTGGCTTTAACATAATGTATAGCCCGTCTTAGAACATTAATACTATGAAAAAAAGGTGAGTGGCTTGGGATTTGCTATTTAAAAACCTCAAAGAAGATAAGGAAGTGTGTTTTAACAATGTTGAATGTTGGGAGACTCCTTGGTACCAAAGTCTCAGAACACCTTGAAGGGATTTTGGTAGAAAAGGGACAGCACACCCACACTAAGAATGCTAGTGGTAGCTTATATATGAGGCACATCCTTAACACTAACATACTGTTTATACAATGTAGTAGCATCACAGGCATTATAAAAAATAAAATTTTTTAAACTTTGCAAAGTTAACATCTGATTTTAAAACCACCTCAATGGGGTGCTCTCTTCTGCTACTTAAATGATGCCAATATATGCCCTTCACCACTCCCTTCTCAGAGGATGATTTCACCAGGGTCACCATCTGCAAACCTATCTCTACCAGTAGACTGAGGGGGCACTCATGGAATATGACCAATGTATTGACAACTGGTCAACACTTTTTCAGACTTCATTAATTTGAAGATTCTGAGACATTAAGTTCCTAACGCAAATTTATCCTGTACTTAAAAGGCCACCAAAGAGTTAATCGCATAGTGACTATATACAGTTTAAAAACAGTTCCCTCTCTGCACTTGCATCAAATTTGCCACCCACTGACTAAACAGGGGAATGCCAAAGGTTCCTGGGTCCCAGCCACTGACAGTGATTATCTAAAAGAAGCCTGTCACCTCTACCCCATCAGGAGAGAAATAACACATCACCTATGCACCTCACCTGAGCTATAGCCAATTATGCATATCCCCAAAGCATAAATAAGTCTTAATGGAATGGACTAGATGAAAACGCATCATGCACCACATGATTAGCAAAAAGCAAGCCGCTAAACAGAGTGGGCTCTGTTCTTCTCAAAAGACGCCCTTGTGCAGAAATTAAACACCAATCTATGTTCAAGTAAATACCAATCTTTACCTTTCTCTGTCCACTAGGCAGGCTACTCCCCTATGAGAAACAATACCCTCTTCCTAAAAGCATGAACCTTGCAGAATAAAAGCTGTGCCAGGAAGAAGAAATTTAAATTGAGACATCATGCTTTCTTTGACTATTCAAAGATACTGTCAGAATATAATAAATTGTCTCTTAGGGAATTAACAAAGGTACCATTTTCTAAAATGAACAAAGGGATTTTTTATTAAATGCTTTTGCTTTTATCCCCAATAACATGACTTTATTTTTTACTCAAGAGAGAAACAGATACTTCATATTTGGGCCTTATTTACTGAAATTAACCATAGCCAACACTTTGTACTATCATTTATGAAACTGAATTGGGGGAAAATGAAAACGAAGAAATACCAGGACACACAAATACACCTGTGGGCTATGAGAAAAAGAAATTCCATGGGAAACAATGCTGACTCAGCCAATAGTCAGCACTCCATTGTTTGCTTAGTGGCTGACACCACGCACACTCCTCCAGACTGACCAGAGACCACACACCCCCAAATCCTATTTTAGACAGATTAAGTTTACTTCCTTGTGTAAAGTTAAATCACTGAACCTGCTCTGAGCACCTACATGTAACTAAACCCCATCCCCCACCTTTATAACAGCAAGCAGCAAATACTTTATACTATAAATAATAAGTACCAAAGGGAAGAAGGGGGGAATGGCAACAGCAAGTACTTTAAAAGCAAGGTACTAAAGTATTAATTAGCCTGGCATAGCACCCAGCATGACAACTAGCACCCAAAGACTGAATTTCATTTTTAAATAAACGTATTATGACACTAAAGTAACACTTGGCTCCATAGCCTTTCTAACAGCCTCCAACCTCACAGCATCTACTGTGGTGCTAGCCTAGTGAGGCATGGCAAAAACTAAATAAAACAAAAACTATTTGTAATTTTCTATACAAAGTGCTTCCTAATGCACTACTTAATGTAACCTTTACAAGAAACCTGCTACCCATTTTACAGATAAGGAAAGGGCAGCTTTGGCAAGCCAGAGATTGACTTGCCTAAGATCACACACATAATAAAATAAGAATGTCAGCCGAGTGTGGTGGCTCACACCTGTAATCCCAGCACTTTGGGAGGCCGAGGCAGGCGGATCACAAAGTCAGGAGATCAAGACCATCATGGCCAACAACGTGAAACACTATCTCTACTAAAAATGTAAAAAATTAACCAGGCATGGTGGCATGTGCCTGTAGTCCCAGGTACTAGGGAGGCTGAGGCAGGAGAATCTATTGAACCCAGAAGGCAGAGGTTGCAGTGAGCCACGATTGCACCAGTGCACTCCAGCCTGGGTAACAGAGAGAGACTCTGTCTCAAAAAAAAAAAAAAAAAAAAGAAAAGAAAAAAAAAATAGAATGTCTCCTGACTCTATTCCAGTGACAACCCCAGGTAAATAAGTCATAACCTTTGTGTTCACACAGTTTTAGGATTTAATTTAGATACAAAGACATTCGCATGAAGGTACAAGACAAACGCCAATTGAATATACACAAGCTGTATAGGTCCCTAAAAGGGAACAACCTCTTGAAGCCATGAATAAAAGGCCTATGGAACATTTAAAAACCCATTCTGTGTAAAGCAAGCAGATTCACAAGTAAGAAACAGCATGCGAAAAGGCTCTGTAGACCATAAATGTTACATAAACTTTACTTGTTAATAGAGGTGATAACACCTACTACTTACTAGGCATTTGCTATGGGTCAGGCACCATGCTGAACATTTCACATACATTTTCTTAATTAAACCACTCATCAGTATTATCCCCATTTTACAGCAGAGGAAACTGAGTTTAGAGAGTTAAATTATTCACCCAAAACCATTTAAGTAGCAAAATTAAGTCAAACAATCTCTCTGTCAAAGCCCATGTTTTTTGTTTATCTGTTTTGTTCTGGAGACAGGGTTGGGCTATGTCTTCCAGGCTAGAGTGCAGTGGCATGATCATGGTTCACTGCAGCCTCGACCTCCCAGGCTCAAGTGATCCTTCCACCTCAGCTCCCCAAACAGCGGAAACTTTAGGTGCATACCACCAGATCTGGCTAATTTTTGTGTTTTCTGTAGAGACAGGGTTTCGGCACGTTGTCCAGGCTGGTCTCAAACTCCTGGGTTCAAGCATTCCTCCCACCTTGGCTTCTCAAAGTGCCAGGATTACAGGCATGAGCAACTATGCCCAGCCCAAAGACCATGTTTTTTAACCACTATCTGTATTGCCAGTGTTTATTTTGCAGTAATCATTACTATTATATAGTCCCCCAAGTTTTTACCAAGTACTCAGATCTGTCTCAAAAATGGTATTTCTGATGGACACCCTCAATTTGCAGTTTCTTTGTATAATCAGATCCTTAATGTCTGCAGGTAATAGCGTGGTGGTTCATTTCAGAAAACACCAAAGATCCCATGTGGTCTCTAGCTATTGGGAAAATCCAAGAAATGATGGAGAACACATATTAACAATCAAAGGTTACAGCTATTTGGTATTTTAAACACTTTCAACTGAAGTTCTTAACAGTGCTTAAGAGAAAGCTTAAGTGCATTAAAAAAAATTCTCTGTACATTTGTTATTCTCATCCCAGCTTTATAGATGAGTAAACACTGACTTGTAGACATTACAGGAAGCTGCGATTGGAGTTCTGGCTATTTCTATTCCTCTCCCAAGACATAAATAACATGAGCTCCTGATTTAGTCCACCTTTACTGACAACACAGCAGGTAAGGAGAGGGTATAGATGTCAACAGAAACTCAGATGGATTTTTTAAAATGCTTTTAATTAAACCACAGGAAATATTGAGGGGCAGGCAGGGACAGAACTCATGTTAGATCTCTGAAGGGATGGCAAGTTTGTTCATCCTAAGGCAACCAAATATAAAAAACTCAACTTCATAAACTCCTTTGTAATGAAAAACTAAAACAAAAAAGAACAAACTTGGAAAAAGTATGACAAATATTACAAAGTGTTACATATTGCCAAGCACAATGGCACTAAAATAAAAAAAAGAACTTGGAAAAAGTATTCATGACAAGTATTACAAAGGGTTACATACTGCCTGGTACAGTGGCACACACCTGGACTCCCAGCTACACAGGAAGCTGAGGTGGGAATATCACTTTGAGCCCAGGAGTTCAAGGCCAACCCAGACAAACTTAGGAAGACCTAGTTTCTAAAAAATACAAAAACTAAAACTTTAAACAAAGAAAAAACTCACACCAGTTAAGAAAAAAATGTGAACCCATAAACTATTAAAAGACAAACATAAATGGGGCTCAAATTTGTACACAGAAATAAAGTGGAAGAAGAACTTTTTAAATAATACAATTATAAAAGAAATCCAGTATCTTTTTATCACTAGAAATGTAAATAATGATCATTCTTAAGGTAAGATGTCCTATATCCCTGAGGATCATATACAGTGTAAACTGTACACAGATAAGGATGAAACATAAATATGCGCCTTGTCACTATTCTACACAGAGGATGTACTAAAGAAATAAAGGGGGAGAGGAGGGATTCTGTGCACAAATAAGTTCTTTATGGTATAACAGTACAAAATAGAAAACTTACAACAGAATATAAAGTATGGCACAATATGATGTACTATTATGCTGCCATTAAATTACTATCATGATATATACAGCAATGTAAAAAATTGCTTTAATGTTAAGAAAATACAAAAGTATTTTGATGTTATAATCACACCACAGAAAAGTGATGTTCACATGACATATAAATCCTAGAAATAAAAGTATAAAATGGAAAAAAAAATAGGGGGGGTTTTGCACACATTTTTAAAACTCCTAATCCCATAATACATTAGAGACTTCTTAAAGAGAAGTTTTCCCTCACTACAAAAAAAATGCCGTTAAAAGAACGCGTGTGCACATGCGAGTATGTGTTAAATACAGTCTCAAGTAGAGAAAGGAAAGTAACTCTCCTCTCATACTCTGCCCACCTGCTTCCTTTGCCTTGAAAGAGCATACAAGTAATTTATATACATATATAATACACACACATATATATATTCTATAAATGAGTTTAAAGTTGCTAATATCAAAGCTCTTTCTTGTCTAAAATGTCTCACCCTTCACACACACACAAAAAATAAGGTTTGGAGTTGGACACGGTATATTTCAATTCTATTAGGAATAAGAAAATAGTACAACCAACATGTTACACAAAATTACAAATATATCATAGATACTTGCTTTCTCTGTGCACTGTAAAATCTAGCTCACTAAAGGATTTTCCATGCTGTTTCTACTAGGAAAACACTAAAAAATCCAATGTTCATTTGAATTTTTTAACATCCCATAGCAGGTAGACACTGGCTATTTTCTAGAAAGGATTTTCCATAACACTGAGCAGAAAGTTCAGATTAAAGATATGCTATCTCTGACTGAAATTAATTCTCTACAGCTGCTTAGTGAACTTGTATCTCAGAAAGAGGGACTCAGCTGACTAGTTCCAACCTCTCTTTGCAAACAGGAAAATGTGTGTTTAAAAAAAAAAAAAAGAGAAGCCACAAGTAAGTACCTACCAGCCTACATACTTTGTGTGTTCCCAAAGAACACATTATTTGAGTGTAACTTTTTGTCCCTTTTTTCTTTAAAGCCTTTTAGGAAAACACCACTTCTCACTGAACTACCTACCCTTGGGATGAACAGATGAATCAATGTTTGTCTAAAGACATTAAATTAAAAAGACAGAAAAAACTCAAAAAGCAAAAAATCCAGAGTCATTTCTAGAATGTGCCTACCCTGTTCATTACTATGCAGATTTCACAAACATTTCCCTAATCCAGGGGAAAGCTATTCTCTAAAATAGTACATTTATGCGCTCTAGAGTATTCCCTAGATTTCAGGTTGCTGGTTTGTTGGCTGAAGTGTGGCAGGTTTAGGGTGGGTATACCCTGAATAATCAGGAATAGGAGCCACACAAAGCAGCACCTCAGCATGGGGCTCCATGTGCCCCAGGGAGAGAGAACTCTACTACCTTGAGCAACAGGGCTTCTCACTCCTGATCCATCTCTTCCTCATTCAACTCTCCTGATTCCATAAGCTTCAACAATCTCTTTCACTTGGGGGACCATATCAACTCTTACACATATATTCCACTGGAATGGCTTCCATCCCAGCAATCCATGACAGTATTTTTTCTTTGGTGTACCACACTAAAATCCCATTAGCACATAGGTTCTCAATTTTGGCTGCACTCAGAAGAATCTAGGGAATGAACCAGATTCTGTCTTCTAAATGATTCTGATTTAATTGGGATGAAGTATGGTCTGGGATCAAAGGATTTTGTAAAGTACCCTTTTCCTAAAAAAAAAAAAAAAAAAGGGACAATTTGACTCTAAAATTTATATAAAGAAAGCAAAGGGCCTAGAATAGTTGAAAACAACCTTGAAAAAGAAAACAAAGTGGGAGGATTCACACTACTGCATTTCAAGACTTACTATAAAGCTAGATAATCAAGACAGTGTGATATTGGTGACAAATAAATCCGTGAAGCAGAACAGAGTGTTCAGAAATAGACCTAAACAGAAATAGACATAAAAAAGCAACTGATTTTCAACGGAGGTGCTGGGGATATACAACGGGGAAAGGAATCTCTTTCCAAAATATAGCACTGGAACAACTAGATAAATGTATGGACAAAGTAAATCTCTACCTTTACCGCACATCACACACAAAAATCTGTGATGGAACATAAACTAAAGATAAATAAAGCTTCCAGAAGAAAACAAAGATGAATATTTCTATAACCTAGGGTAAGAAAAGATTTCTTAGTGAGGATAAAAATGACATGAAATATATAAGGGAAAAATAAGATAAACTATACTTCATCAAAATTAAAAACTTCTGCTTATCCAAAGATGCCACTAGGAAACTAAAAAAGCAAGTAATAAACTGAAAGAAATATTTATATTATATACATGTATCTGGTAAGGGACTTATATCCAAAGTATATAAAGAGCCCTTATAAATCAATAACAAAAAGACAACCAACTTGAAAACGGTCAAAAAAACTTGAACGCATATTTCACAAAAAGAAAGTGCTCAACATCATTAATCATCAGAAAAATATAAATTAAAACCATAATGAAATACCATGTTATGCCCATTAGAACATCTAAAATTAAAAATAATTATCACAACAAATGCTTGACAGTATGGAACAAGGACTCTTCATACAATGCAGGTGGAAATGTACAATGGTACAACTTTGGAAAACTGTTCAGCAGTTTCTTATAAAGTTAAACATATACTGACATACCTATAACACAATTCCACAATTTGGCACTTACATAAAAAAAAAAAATAATCATGACCTATGTCTACCAAAAAAAAAAAAAAAAAACTTGTACAAGACTGATTATTACAGGTTTATTCATAATGGCCAAAAATGTGGTATATCTATACAAGAGAGGACTTCAGCAATTTTTTAAAAAAAAAAGAACTGACATGCAACAATATAGAACAATTTCAAAAACATTATGTTAACAGAAAAAGGCAAACACAATAGAGCACATACTTGTATAATTCCATTCATAGGAAATTCAAGAACAGGCAAAACTAAACTATGTTAATAAGTATCGGAACAGTGGTTACATATGGGAGGGGTGCGTAGGAACCGATTAAAACCAGAGACTAAAGAACTTTTTCAGGTTCTGACTATAGTCTATAACTTGATGGGTATGTGTGCTACATGGGTATGTATATTTGCCGAAATTCATTGATGTGTACACTTAAGATCTGTACATTTCACTACATGTAAACAATATCCTAAAAAAATAAGATTCTCAGGTAATTCTAATTTGTAACAAAGTTGAGAACCACTGCATTAGAGGGAAAAAAATAAGTTAATCTAACTTTTCTACCCTTCCCTCCTCCATCACAATGATTTCTTGTGCTCTGCATATCCAATATTGTCACATAATATCCTACATTGTTGCCCAAGTCCTGCATGTACATTAACTGGATACTCATGAACTGACTGGATCCTGGAACTTGCACATCACAGTATAAATCTATTTCAGGAGACACTGAAATATGGGAGAGCTAGCAACTATTCTCAGTACACTTTCCCAGCATACCTTCCCCTCAAGTCTCACCAGACAGCCTTCATAAGAGCCTACACTCTGACCCTCATTTCCCACAGCCCCTTAAGACAAACCCAGTTATCCTGCCTTACTGCACTTATTACTTTCAGGACCCCAAAAGGGGCCAACCATTTCCATGTCCACATGTCTTGGTCCATACTAGTCTTTCTGCCTGGAATGTCAACCCTGCCTTTTTTTGCATACTCCTTCCTGTCATTCAAAACATCATCATCATGTCTCCTTCATGAAGAATCTTCCAATCTCTCTCTATGACACAAATGTACCCCTCTTCTGTGTACCTAAGGCATGTCTCTAACACATGTAGACTATGTGGTAGGCAACCTGCTAAAAACAACAGCATGCCCATCACATTCTTACAGGCATCCATTTGCATGCTAATCATATGTTTACTTTTTTATTCAAGCGGGCGCCATAAGGACAGGGATTCACCTCTTATTTATCATGGTAAGTCCTGACATACAGTAAGTGTTTGACATATTTCTACTGATTTTTCAAATAAATTAATACCAATACCCTCCCCCTCCTTTCCTCTAAAGCAAGTCAACTGGAATAAAGAACAAAACCAGGCCAGAGGACGGGGTGACTGTATGTGAGTGTATTCATGTATTTTAAGTCTAAGGTTAAAATTTACTTGGTACTAAGAACTCTCAAACCTAATAAATTCTTCTCTATGAAAGACTGAAGATTAAAAACTTCAGTTCTTATATCTTTTTTTAAAAAAAATCCTACCTTTGATGACTTTTTTCTAATGCTATTTCTATTATATAATGTTATAAGGTCTATAGCAATTGTTAGAAACTTAATCAAAATAACAATACAAATCAGTGATCCAGAACCGATTCCTTCTCTGGACATGGACCCCCAAAGAGGTGTTCCTCTACAACCAATTAAGGGTCCTTTATCTGGTTATTCCATATATCTCACTCCCAGATTCAGGTGACAATCATAATCTAAGTCCTACACCATAATTTAAATTTTTTTGCAAAAGGGGAACAATGACCACTAAGAGAGTTTGTGGTTATTAATATTTATCCCTAAGCAGTAACAACTGATCAAATCTTTTTCATTCAGCTCAGCAAAACAAACCAAAAAGTTAACCAATTCTGTAACCTTGAATCCTGATACTACAGTAATCTTGAATCCTGATGCTATAGCAACTTTGCTTTCTGTGCCTTTAAAAGTGCAATGTTTTCATTTCTCTGAAAAAGTGCTGATCCAGAGAGCACAGGACCACAGCAGTACTGTGGATATCATTTGTAGGGAAAAAAGGAAACATGAGACATTAAAGAGACAACTCCCTCACAAGTCCAATGATGAAATGTCTCATGGTCTTTTGAACAAGAACTTCTTTGAAATAACAAAAAACAAAATTAACGATTCATACAGGTCAAGGTCTACAGCAGGTTGCTCTCCTTTCCTCACTTAGTTATTAAAAGCTAACTAAATTATTAAAAACAATCTAGAACAGAAAAAGAGTCAAGCAACATTTAATCATTTTACAGACAAAGAAACAGAGTTAGAAAGAAAATGTGACTCGCTCATGGGGATGTGATATACAACGTTGGTGACAGGGCAAAGGTCACACACACGAGGTAGTCTGATTCTCTGCCATTTTAGTGATAATTTTCACCCCACATTAACACAATCCCTTGTCTTATACTCAGAAATACCATAGAATCAACACAATCCACACTGCTTCTATAGTTTATTCCTGGGTCCCACCCATCTAGCACCTTCCACTGTGCTGCAGATTTCTGTCCTCTCTCCAGGTGATTACCAGACATTCCTGGCTGCTTGGCTTGACTTTCTGTCACAGCCTCAGGAGGCAGACTGAGACCACTCATCCATTTCACTAAATTACCATTAGAGTGTAATGAGTTGCTTCTTATAAGATGCCAGTGGACTGGGGTGTGAAGCTCAACAATCCATTACTTAACCCACTGAATCATTTCTAGCACTCTGCCACCAAGTCATTTTCTGACTTCTACTGGTTAAACACAGCAGGCAGAAAAGTTGACCAGGAGTTCTTGCAATATCTTAGAAATGCAAGTGGCTATGAAAAAATCAGGAATAAAACAGCTAACAGAGAATCCATAATGCCAGTCCTTGGTCTAAGTGATTTACGTGTATTTACTCATTTATTCCTCAGGATCACTCTGTGGAAGATACTATAATTATCATCATTTAACAAATGAGGAAACTGAGGAAACTGGCTACTGGTCATATAGCTAGTAATGGGACCTAGGCAGTCAGACCCCTGGAATTTAATATTGACCATTAAGCTAGTCTATTCTTTGCCTGCATTAAACCCTGCAAAATGGATCTATTTCAAAGCAATCCTTATAAAATATAACTTTCTTTCCCCCTTCTCAAAAAGAGGAAAGAATTCCAGTATGTGAGGTTGCTCAAACTTCCTAAAAAGGTCTCCAAGGATCATGTAGACTATATAACATTCTATATATACACAAACAAGACCATGATTCTACTACTCCAGATGATCAAGGCTAAAGTGGGAGAGTCCTACTCTGGCTGCTGTGAATGATGAAGGCAGTAAAAATGGGGATAAAGTGTCAGACAGCCCTTTGGAACAGGGACTGCTATGACCTGCAGGTTAATATGCAGCCGCATGTACAACATGATTCAATCCTCCCTTTTGCTTCTGAACAGCTCTATGGTAGCTCTCACCAATTGCTGAAATGGGATGTGTTCTGACATGTAGAAAACAAGCAGCAAAAAGTCACTGTCTGGTTTTAAAACTATGCAGGCCACCTCCTGGAAATGGTCATGTTTTCCTCTGGAAATGGGTGTGAGTAGCTCAGATGCTTTGGTGTTACCATATTCCAAGAAAAAAAAAGCAATTCCATATCTATTTCTATTAAAGCAAAGGACTCTTGATATTACTCAGTATTTCAAATGGAAATATGTTTATAACTTCCCAAACAGCATACTTTGTTCTGCACATCAACGATGAAAGCATATCAACAAAGTACGTCTCCATGAAAGGACAAATGAAACACAGGTAAATGAAATGCACGAGGCCACACGGCAGCTTAACGTATGAGGTATGGCCAAGCACAGTGGTGCACACCTGTAATCCCAGCACTTTGGGAGGCCAAGGCAGGCAGATCACTTGAGCCCAGGAGTTCAAGAGCAGCCTGGGCAACATGACAAACTTCCATCTCTTAAAAAAAAAAAAATTAGCCAGATGTGGTAGCGCTTGAGCCCAGAAGGTGGAGGTTGCAGTGAGCTGAGATCGCTTCACTACACTCCAGTCTGGGTGACTAAGTGAGACATTGTCTCAAAAAAAAAAAAAAGAAAAGAAAAGAGAAGAGAAGAGACAAGAAAGAGAAAGAGGAGAAGAAAGAGAAGGAGAAGAAAGAAGAAGACCTACATTTGCCAAGGCATTTTCCAATTTTTCTATTTTAAGAATGAAAATAGCCTTCTCCTCCCCTTTGTATCCCAATGACACAGTTTTAATACTATTGAGGAAAAAAAGTAACAGTTCCAAGAACTACTAGTCTTCTAATAGCCACCACCTATACACAGTATATTGCTATACAACCATAAACAAAATTGCTTTCCATTTTTTTGTCCATCGTGAGGATCCAAAACTTTCTCATGCATTTCTAGGTTGGTAAAGTCACATCCCACTTTGCTCTTCAACCCCTCTACAATCTTCCCTCTTCCAATCCATCCTTAAGCATCCTCTTTGGGATATTGCTACTTCTCTGCTTAAAGAGTCTGGAATCACCACTTCCCAAAAGATAAGGTCCAAACGCCTATCAATAACTTTACCAATCAGATCTCAACTTATGTTTCACATGTCCTCCCCAACCCTAACTCTCAGGCCCCTTTGTCACACTTTCCCATGCACCTGTGCTCCAGCAGCCACATCAAAATCACTCAATGACATCCAAACACAGAACTCATTTCTACATCTCTTCAACTTCACTCACCCTGCTCTGACAGCCTTGAAGATCATTCCTTATCTCAACTACAGAACAAAATTCCTCTTTATCATTCAAGGTCCGGTTTTGTGATGACCATCTTCTCTAGCTTATTTCTCAAAGCTCACAGCACTCTGTGCTCAGGCTGTTAAACTTATTATAACTGTGAACTATATTGCATAACATAGGACAAGGACTGAGTCCTGTTTTCCTCATTTTCAGCTCTTCTCATAGTGATAGGCAAGAGACACCCTAAAAATCCATTCCACAAAATTTTATATGAATTAGGTACTGGGAATATAGTGATGGGCAAAAGAAACAGCTCAACTCTCAAAGAATTTACTTCTAGCAGAGAAAATTGGGGAAACATTAAACAAACATTGTGAGGTGGTAATGAGTGTTATGAAGAAAAGTGGAATATGGGAAGAGTGTCTGCCTCCTTCAGACAGAGTGGTACTAAAGGTCTCTATGATAAGGGAGTTTCTAGCAGAAACTTGAATCAAGCAAAGGAGGGAGGTTTGAGGGTAAGAGCAATCCAGGCACAGAAAGGTAAACATGATAGCCTTCAGCACAGAGTGCATGCCTGCTGCAGTACTTGAGCAGATCAGGAGAGAAAGATCAGAGAGAGATTGTGGGAAGCAAAACCGCATGGAGCATCATAAGCAACACGCTTGCTCAAACCTGGATGAACAAAAACTGACCCTGGTCATTCTTAATCCCCTCTGTTAATGTTCCTTGCTGCTGACCAGCATAACAACTGAATGGTGTTCTCTTGCTGACTGGAAACTGCCCACTACTCCAGTCTCTTCTTCTTGCTGCTAAGTCTTTTCTTAGCTTCTCAATCGTTTACAGCTTTCTCAAGATGAACTTCATTTCACCTTCTTTGGCTTTCTTAGGAATAAAATCTAGTAAATGCTGTTGTCCTATTTCCTCTATTCTCAAAATATTTCATAGTGATTGCTGCTGCAGTTCCCAAGAGATCCTAGTAAATCTCCCTGAAATATATTGGGCAGCCTTCTCCTTTTCCCATAATAACAGCAGAAGCTATCTGACTTCTTAGGCAGAATTTCCTCCTTAAAAAGCAATATACTGACTGCTTATAAAATCCTGCCCAATTTTTTTCTGTTACTCTAAAGCTTAACTGCTATGTGCCCCTACAATTATTTCATTTCAAAGAAAATATCTTTGATTTAAGCAAATCTAATATACGGACTTATGAATTTACTTAAAAGATAAATTGGGCATGACTTTGGTTATAAAAGGATTTTTCACTTTAGAAAACGATTCATAATAGCATTACTATAAATGGCAAGCTCTCCTATTTCATCCTAAATTTAGGAGCCAATTCTCACACAAATCTTTGAAAACACATCATTAGGTCAGGTGAAGTAGACCTGTACAATGAGATCTTCTTTCCAAGAGCTAGTCTGGGACTCCCATCATATAGTCTTGAGAATATTATATTTAACCACCACCAATTTGAAAACCTATAACCCTCAAGGGTTGATTTATAATCATTCTATTACGAAAGGCTGTAATTCCTAAAATGTAGACCTCAAGTCAAAATGCCAGAAAGTTTAGTTAACAACTCTACTAAACCAACCAGTCTCTTACTCCCTATTGGCTGAGATTCCAGACATAATTGTTCAGGTAGCCAACCCATCAGCTTTCCATTTTCTTACACACATTACCATGCCAAATTACTTACACTGTTCTCTGCCATTTCTTACAGAACTCTTCTTGGACTACGTCTATGCTCACACTGTCTCATCATCAATTTGCATGTCAGTTCCTTTTAACTGGATTCCATCCAGCCAGAATTACAGCTGCCTCTTTCTATGAAAGAATGAAGTGATTTTTTTTTCCTTCAACAATGCCAGGGTCCCTACCAGGGAATCAAACTGTCACTCCACTTGCTATTAATCATCCTGTGCTATGCCACTGTTTCCCTTCCTTCATAAAGCCCTGAACCATATTCCTTCCCCCTATGATTAACAGCAGTCACGATGATGCCTTACATCCAATGAACCAACACAAGAGGGAAATTCAGGCATCAGGCACAGATGACAAGCAATGACAAGAATACTTTAAGCAAAACATTTAACTAAAAGCAAAGTCTCTTATACAAAATATACAAATTCTGAGGTTGAAGACCTTTCTTATATTAAGGCAAAAGATCCCTCAACTTCCCACAGCAGGCAGTCCACTGCATGATCCACAAGGTTAAGACAGGTTTCCTGTCACCAAATCTATGAGGTTAAGATAGGTTTCCTGATAATTAAATCGCTTTAGCCACAATATGAGCCTATGATTTCTTGTTTCCATGGTAATGATAAAGACCTTACCAGCCTTTTCTGTATGACAATTCCCCCAGCATGTAAGGCTCCTATTAAATGTTCCTTCAGCCTCCCCTTCTTCATGTTGTATCATACTCAGGAGAAGGAACGGAATGGAGAGAAGCCTCAAGACAATTTTATGTGACACCCAGTTGAAGAAATTGAGATTTTAAAGTCTGATACTTGGGGGATATGAGAGATTTATTTTTTTAAAAAATCTCAAGGTCTTCAAGTGTGAAAGAGGAAATTAGATTTATTCAATATGACCCCAGAGAGTAAAACATGAACCAATAGGTTCTACAAACCCACAAAGAGAAATATTTTCCCCCCAATATAAAGTAGGAACTATCTAACAAAAACAGAACTGTTCAAAAAACAGTTTATCTGCAAAGGCAGGCCATTCCAAGTAAGCAAAGGTGGGATAGCCATGTGGAAGAGATGTAATGATGTGTCTGCAAAACCCCTGCAGGGCGGGCTGGCTAAGAGGATCTCTAGCTTTCTTGAACACTGGGATTGTACAAAACTAATCATTAAGTGCTTAAGTGACTGGGTTTTGTCACAGTGAAGAACAGTGAGGCTTTAAACAGTGATAAGCCTCCCACCACTCACACAAGACACATTCATAGGTAACAATTTATTTTGCAAAGAATTAAGAAAGGGCACTATACAATTTCACTTGCGTGGGGAAAGAGCAAAGTTTGGGGAAAGTCTACCCTACTATAATAGGCAGAAAAAATGGCTCCCAAAGATGTCCATGTCCATTTAATTCCTGGAACCTGTGAATATGTTACTACATGTGGCAAAGGGGAATTAAGGTTGGAGATGGAATTACGGATGATAACCAGCAGATCTTAAAATAAGGGGATTATTCTGGATTGTCAGGGTGGGCCCTATGTAATCAAGCGTTCTTAAAAATAGAAGAGGAAGATATAACTATGGAAAAGAGAAATAAAGAGATGGCATTTTAAGAAGGACTCAATCTGCTGTTGCTGGCTTTGAAGATGAAGAGAAGAGTCACACACCTAGGAATGCAGGAAAGCCTCTAGATGCTAGAAAAGGCGAGGTCATAGAATCTGTCCCAGAGCCTCCACTAGGAACACAGCCCCTCTGACACCTTGATTTTAGCCCAGGGAGATCCAAGTTGGACTTCGAACCTACAAAAATGTGAGATAAAAGTTTGTGTTGTTTTTAAGTCACTATGTTTGTGGTAATTTATTATTGCAGCAAATAGGAAACTAACATATCCACCAAAGTTTCTGATATGCCCAAACATTCTCTAAGAAAATATCTAATATTTGCTAAATAGCTTAAAATAATAATCTGTATATAAGTCTCATCAGTGATCATCTTTGTATTATAGGAAAAGTAAGGCTTAGTGGAAGACAGGGTTTCCATCTAGACCAACAACATAAACGGCAACATATTTGTTAAAGTTAGCCTTTATGTGCCGTATGTTATGCCTGGTACATAATAGGCTCTCAATAAATCTTTGGTGGCTTGAATTGAAGAAGTAAAGTTCAGATGAAATTTTTGGCCTCCGTTGCTGGCTGGGACAATAAGATTCTTATGCTAAGCAATAAATGGCCTTATCACTCAATAACCTCATCCAATGAGTAAAACGATGGATGAACTCTAACTGTCCTCTGTATAGCTTCTGATTCAACAAAAAACAAGGACAGTGTATATACTGAGGGTGTGGGGATGCATGAGACAGAGTGAGAGCCTTTCCAATCATCTGTTTTCCCTCTTCAGTAAGGAATCATTCCAGAAAATTACACTCCAGAAAATCTACCTCCATCCACTTCACAAAGCACAAATGTCATTTCTATAGGAATAGTACCCCAAACAATAGAATCCCTGAAGCAAGATACATCAAAAATTGTTTTTTTCCTTTCATTCTCTTCCCTTCATTCTGGTCTCCATACTCTACACAGTACAGAATGCTGTTCAACTTTTCTGTCCTCATTTCCCCTAAGAGTTATGGTCAGGCATGGCTTTGTGCCCGCCCAGATTGAACAGCTGAAATGCTATGAAGTTTCCACACAGGGCCACAACCAGAAAGGCCATCAGGCCAACTTTCACACTCTCTAATGCCCACACCCAGGGAGCTGATGGCAAATGCCACTAGGAATGCTTTGTTAGCCAAAGCCAGCAGCTGCTCCATAACCTCTGATCTCTAATACTTGCTTATTTTAAAAGTGATTTTACCTGACCCCCATATAAATATACACAGCCATGCAGGCTCTTGTTGCCCCATTCCAAATCAAAGGCACATTCAATTCCATTTTGACGTAAGGCTGAATCTGTCCTCCTCAAAGGGGAGGAAAAAAAATTTGGAAACAAACATTTAAAACAAGTAGGAGAGGAGGCTAAAGGTTGAATCAATCACTAATGGCCAATGATGTAATCAATCCTTCCTATGCAATAAATTCTCCATAAAAACCCAAAAGGACAGGGTTTAAATGAGCTTCACAAGAGCTAAACACATAGAGTTTCCAGAAGGGTGACAGGTCCACGGAAGACATAGAAGTCCACTCACTCCTTTTCTCTCCTGTCTCACCCTATGCATCTCTTCCATCTGGCTGTTCATATCTGTATCCTTTTTAATATTCTTTATAATAAGTGAGCAAACATAAGCAGTTTTCCCCTAGGTTCTCTGAATCACTCTAGCAAATTAATCAAACCTGAGGAGGGGGAAATGAGAACCCCGATTTATAGCTGGTTGGTCAGGAAGTACACGTCACAACCTGGAACTTGCAATTGGTGTCTGAAGTCGGGAGCAGTTGTGTGGCATTGAGCCCTCAGATTGTGGGATCTGACACTATGTCCAGCTAGACAGTGTGAGAATTCCTGGTACATAGTGTCAAAATTAAATTGAATGAGTTCAACTAATTCATTGATGTCTTCTGGAGAATTGCTTGGTGTGTGGGGAAAACCCACCACATATCTAGTGTCAAAAGTAAAATGTGAAGTGACCGTAGTAACTGAAAACAAGAAAAACACCTTGGTTTTTCACTCCCTCTCAAAAGTTCAGTCCTTGTCCCACTTCTTTTCCCTATTTAAAATTTCTCTTAATTTGTCTAATCAGGTAACATAGTTTTAATTAACAGTATCCTATTCACCTTCCTAATCTAAGCTCCGTCTGAGTATTAATAGGATGGAATGGGGTGTGAAAACAAACTGCAATTGTGGGAGTGATGGAGCTTTAAAGGAGCTGCCAGAGCCAGACTCCATCTCAAAAAAAAAAAGAAAAAAGAAAAGAAAAACACGAAATGTCCAGAGAACCACAAACAGTGGTTTTCCCAAGAAAAACGTACCTCTGATAATTCTAACATTTCTGCCCAATGAAGAAAATAATGTATATCATTAATCACGTTAAAGGGACTCTGAAAAAAAGGAAATTTAAAATAAGACTCAACCTTTCCACTATTACTAAAAACCACATAGTATTTACAAAACACCTGCTCTTTTCTCTTTTTCTCTGATTTTAACATCCTGTGAAGCCCCATTGCTACCCAGTTCTAAACGTTAATGAGCTCATTCTTAAATCATCATTTTCATGTTAATTGCATGGGGCACAGACAGACAGACAAAGCAATAGGATAGAACCACATAAGCCAAGTGCTGTTTTCTTCCATGTGCACTAAATGAATTTCAAAATAAACACAAAAACCTTAATCATACTTTAAATACTGATTTCTATCTGCCCACTAAATGACTCCTTTGTCCCGTGGTCTCAGCCACCGTGCCATTCTGGTGTTAAGGCACAAAAGGAAACATTCCTAAGGGTGAGCAGGAGCAAAGAAAGAATAAAAGACACACAATACACAAAGCACATCACTAATAATTGTACCTACCATTGAGATCAGCCCTGATAATGAGATCTTCCCCTACAGGCCAGTTCAAACACATCTCTCTCTGAGATGGTAGATACACAGCTTAACAACTCCTAAATGCCGTACAGTTCAGAAACAGATATTAACTGTATGTACCTGCAGCATTTCTCCCACACCTTTCTTTCAACAACCAGACAGAAATTTAAACAATGCAATGGAGGTGTTAGTTTAACAGATTAAATGTTCACAGTCAGAGTCAAGACACCTTCTTAAGGCAATGCTTCTTTAAAAAGGACTTCTCAGCTAAGAGACTACAACTTAGAAGTTTAGGTTTTGATTCCTGTATATCAAGTAGGACATAATCAGCATATGTGAAGATATAAGTCACATTCTCTAACTTTAGCTTTCTTGTAAAAATCTGTGGTTGCTCTTACTCATAAAGATAGGTACTCAAGGACTAAGACATGACCCACCATCCAGGCATCCACACCAGTCATCATCCTAACAGATTAAGGTGGAAGCCAGTCTACTGCATCTCAAAGAGCCAAGCCAAAAGCCTCAATCTCAGTTTCCTTAATTGCCAAATACATTTTATAACTAGAACATACAACCAGTAACAAGCTTAATTATAACAGTGGGCATTTTAATTGCTTTTGGAAAACTAGCCAACAACCTGTGGTATACAGCTTCAAAAGGATGCAATCTCATGAGCTAATTAAGATCTAAACCCTGACAAACTGTAGCTCTCACAGTGATATTCAGTTGCAAGCTGCACACAAGTAAAGCATATAAAGGGATAATTTAGAAATTACTTATGGGAATTAAGGGACTTATTTAATTTGATTTTGCTTTGTTTTTTGATAATAGGGAGCTAGAAAATGATCTTCCCACAATTTAGAGGGCTGGCCTTCAAAAAAAAGTCTCCCAAGTAATAAAGTCAGAATCATTTATGCTAAGTCATTTTGGAGATCATTTCATACTTGGGTTGGTTTATTTAACTGACTTGGGAAGCTTCTGGTATTTTTAAGAAAATTTTTAAAGAGAAGAAACGAAAAAGGGGAGTGACATGTTCCATGTGATGCTATTGAAGCAATGCATTAAATCTGTTAAATACTGCTCAGAAGGTAGAAAGAATTATCTGAGAAACAAGGATAGCATTTTGCCTCATTTCTAACTCCCTCACACTCCTCCCATAATAAAGTTTACAGTTCTGGTTTATTTTATTTAAAGGACGAAATCCTCATAGTGAAAAGATTCAGTAGAAGGAAAATCTCTTATTTTGTCCTTTCCACTTGAGTCAGAGCATTAACAAAAGTACCTGTTATCTGTACAACTGTGCACTCCGATGGGTGGTTTCAGAAATGTGCTTATTTCTAAGGAGCTATAAATGTCTCTATTCATCATCTTTGAGGATAGCATTCTTATGGGTTAAAACGTATCCAAATTATGCAAATAGCCAGGTGTGCCTTTTTCAACACTGAGGATGAGAAGTTAGAGTAGAAACACTATGGAGTGAAAATTTCTGGCTGTACTGCAGAACTCAACCCTTCTGCTCAGGCTTATTCTGCTGGTATCAACTTAAACTCCACCTAAACAGCAGCATCAGTGGTTTACGATTAACACACAGCACTCACACAAAGTCCCTTTCTGTGATTCACACCAACTAGTTTAAAACCAGAACCATTCCTGGGAAAGGCGTAACAAGAGTCTGAGTCTGGTTTCACAAAGATTAATGCCACCAAAGAGGAAGAAGGGAGTTTTCTAAACCTCTCCTCTGCCCTTAAGCCAAGGTAGTCTAAACCTGGCCTCTAGCCAGCCTTGTGCAATTCTGCTAAGTCTGCTCATGGCAATAATCTGCACAGCAATGGGGCTCTGTGACATATTCCTAGCCCTCAGCAAAGGAACAAGTACTTAGTACACAAGTACCCAATCAGGCAGCAAGGGCATCAGCTGAGTCATCAGAGATGTGCGAGCTACTTTTGGCGGAGCTGATAAACAACCATGTAACACACACCTCTCTCTCAGCTTCAGTAAAAATAAATGTTCATGCCTCTACAGCAATAAATGGAAAAAATTCCATGTAGGACCGGTTGTGCATCAGAGATAATCTGATTTTCTCAAGGAGTTCTCAATAAGCAACAAAATTCCACATCCTTCAAAAAACATCCACAACATAAAGTGTCCTAAATCAGAAAAGTCACAAAAACATGTCTTTCTTCATTATCACATAGTATTTACTCCGTCTCTAGGAGCAAGTACAGAAAATAAAGAATGCAAACTGGAATCACATAATGGGATGCTAACTCTGACCTCATGTATTTCTTTCAATAATAAAGACAATATGTTATTCCTGGTTTAAATACTCCAAATGCTGTAGACATAAAATGTAGCAACTGCATGCACGAGAGAGGTGCCTGAAATCTCTGTGTCCTTGCAAGAGCCACTGCTCATTCCCCTGGAAGACAGCTCTAGATTCACATATGACCAGTACCCCCTCCCCTAAAGGAAATGTTTGGTTGCTAATACTCTCCCATGTCTGAACCCCAGAATCCCACCATAAGAATGCTATTACAATGCTTCTGAAAGTTGTCAATGTCATTTTCTACTAGTAACCCACAAAAAGAAGAGGGAGACTCAAAAGGTTTTTCTATCATCTATGAAGAAAGAGTTTAGGGGAGCTGAGTAATATGATGCCCTAGGGTATTCTTCCTGTAAGTGTTTCTGTCGGTATCAACACACCAGTGATATAAGCTAGGGCTTGGTAAGCTAAACACCACAGTGTCCTCTCTGAGCCATTCAGATTTTACTTGAACGAACTGGGCTTTCATGAAGAGATGCAAAGGCTCAAACATGACAGTTGGAGCTCATTCTCTAAGCCCCTTCTGGAACCTCAGAGAAAGCCTATAAAGCAATGGCCCAGAGGAAGAGGCAAGCATCCCAAGACTAAGAGTCACCAAAACCCCAGATGCATCTTTACAACAGCCAAAACCATAAAATGGATGGCTGTACATGATACATGACTAAACAAACAAGCATGGAGAAGGGCTTTCTCTAAGATCTACTCTGCAAAGCCCCAATGGGGTTAAAACGTCCCTAATAAAGAGAGTTAGTGTTGTTAGGCACGTATTTCACTTAATTTTTTTCATAAATGGTAGCTATCATCTTCTCCCACCAATTGGACTCCGTCCAGTTGACTGTCAAAACCAGATCTGTATGTTTGTCCTGAAAGGGTAGGAATTTATTCTGTTTTGTTCACAAATATATCCCTAGCATCCAGAAAGGCACAAAAGATTGTTCGTTCAAATATTTGTTGAATTTCTTTAACCCTCACAACTACCTAGATGATGAATCTAATGATTAAGATATTTAAGTGGCATGCCCAAAGTTGCATAGCTGGAAAGTGGAAGCATGACTTTTTTTTTTTTTAATAAAAATGTTGGCCAGGCGCGGTGGCTCATGTCTGTAATTCCAGCACTTTAGGAGGCCAAGGTGGGCAGATCACGAGGTCAGGAGTTTGGGACCAGCCTGGCCAATATGGTGAAACCCTGTCTCTACCAAAAATACAAAAATTAGCCAGGTGTGGTGGCACATGCCTATAGTCCCAGCTACTCGGGAGGCTGAGGCAGCAGAATCCAGGAGGCAGAGGTTGCAGCGAGCCAAGGTGGTGCCAGTGCATTCCAGCCTGGGCAACAGAAGGAGAATCTGTCTCAAAAAAAAAAAAAAAAAAAGTTGACACCAATTAGAATCTGAGTATTTCTTGTACCTGCATACCCTTCAAGCAATCGAGCAATCCTCTATTAGCAGCATACTCTAAGTTCTGCAATGAGCTAGGTACTTGCTATATAACTAGTTTCTACCTCTAGCAATAGTCACAAATTATGAAACTAGCCAAAGAAAACAGACTGTGGCATCACAAGCTAACCTATGACTAAAATTTACATTCATAAAAGCTACAATTCTTACCAAAGGGGCAAATTTGTATAAAAAGTATGCAGATGAGGTCTGATAATGAAAGCAAAGAAAGAGCTAACCAATGGACCCACTGCTAATCTCTTAGGAGGAAATAGAAAAATCTTGCTTTTACATTTAAGGTGACCAAAATAAAATTAAATGTGAAACAGGTCTCAAGTTAAGGAGTAATTCAGGTGTTCTCTATACAGAAAAAGGCAAAGGAAATGAAAAATTCCAGGAAAAGAGAATCATCAGAGGTTGCAAAGGCTCTAGACCTCATCTCCGAGTACTTTTTATGTTGGTTTCCCGGGAACATACCAGCCTTTGTGTACAGCTTAGAGCAGAAGCATCAACATTCTTTTACCTTGCAATAAGCAAGATATCGTGTAACCAAATGAGGTGAAATGTAATCTCATCACACATACAACACAAGCAGCTGTGAGTTCCTAGTTAAAGGACAGCGGCTCAGTTCAGCTGCACACCTGCAATTATTTAATGTCTAGTTAAGCTTGTCTCCATTTAATAAATTACCTGATAATTACAAAGAGAATGGAAAGAAAAGACATAAGCTACAACTGAGAACTGGAGAGAAGGGTGGGAATTAACAAACAAAGATGGAGAAAAAACTCGTCACAAAAGGTTTGGAGAACAAAATATCTGAGTCAAGTAAATTAAGTAACTCAATTTGACAAACATTTCATAAGTATCTGCTAGATGCCAGGCAGGGTGTTAGCCATGGCAAAGCATCCAAAACTGAACTATCATGGCCTCTATGTAGGTGTGCTCAACAAGTCTCTGAGCTAGTTCTGGGAAGAAGAGCTGACAGACAAGGACTGAGTCCTTAGTTTTCCAGGCCAGCTAAGAAGCTGTGGGATTATCAATTTCCCCCTCACTTGTACTAACAGAACAGATACTTCCTAGGCCCTCCAACAAACACAGCCAGCTTTCAGCTGTCTACCAAACCAGCACAGAATGTGCCAGGACAATACCATTCCATAAGCAATATAAAAATCTGATTTCCACCAACAGCTTCAGCCACTGCCCGTCTCCAACCCCAGCTACCTCCTGAACTACACCCAAAATAAATTTCCTTTTTCTTTATCTTTACTTCTCTTCCTGACTGCCCTTGGGTGAAACAAAATTGCCAGAAGAAAGAAAACAATAGGAAAAGACAGAGGGGATGGTTGGGTAGAGGTGAATAGGGTATCCTCACAATTTCTGTATGTCGAGGTCCTAACCCCCAGTACCTCAGAATGAAACCATATTTGGAAATAAGGTCTTTAAAGAGGTAATTAAGATAAAATGAGGTCTTTAGGGTGGGCTCTAATCCAATATGGCTGCTGTCTCTAAAGAACAAGAAACTCTGAACACGGGTGTATGCACCTAGAGGAAAGACCGTGTGAGGACACAGCAAGGTAGCCAACTGAAGAAACCAAACCTCCCAACAGCTTGATCTCAGTCTTCTAGCCTCCAGAGCTGTAAGAGAATAAATTTCTATTGTTTAAGCCACCTGGTCTTTGTTACAGTGGCCCTAGCAAACTAATATAGCCACAAATCAGAAAATGAACCCTTGTAAAATAAGCAATTTCACATGAATAGGCCCATTCCAAATTCTTCAGATGAATTTCCACTTGGATCCAAATGAGAGGCCAACAATTTGTTCCCTGTGAGTTAGGCTGTCCCTAGGTGCCATTGATATAGCTGAAATAATATGCATTATTTCCATACAGCAATTCTGCAGCCTTGAACTTGGCAAATCACAAACGGACCCAACCACTGGGACTGACCATCCATCTAGCCAGTCATCCTTTCATCCATCCATGCATTCATTCCATAACACTTATTAACCACCTATTATTTGGAGGGGAAGTGAAGAAAAATTAAGATCTGAGCTCAGCTGTTAGTACTAGCACTAGGTAACATTAGTACTAGTATTTACACTATCAGGCTAAATTGAGATAGGCCCAATGACCTATGGAAGCACATTGTAAGGAATACCTAACACCCACATGTTTGCAAGTCTTCAAAGAAAAAGGGTAGGAGACATTCTAGGTATAGAAAACATAAGGCGGCCAGGTGCAATGACTCACGCCTGTATTCCCAGCAGTGTGGGAGGCCAAGGAAGGCAGAGAGCTTGAGCCCAGGAGTTGGGAGACCAGCATAGGCAACATGATAAAACCTCATCTCTACAAAAAGTACAAAGATTAGCCAGGCATGAGGGTGTGCACTGGTAGTCCCAGCTACTGGAGAAGTTGAGGTGAGAGGATCACTTGAGCCTGGGAGGTTGAGGCTGCAGTGAGTTGTGATTATGCCACTGCACTCCAGCCTGGGTGACAGAGCAAGACCTTGCCTCAAAAAGAAAAAAAAAAGAAAGAAAACATATAAGGAAAGCACAGAGACATGAAAGCAAGAAACTGAGTCAGAATATCAAAACATCTGAATATGAATCCTAGCTCTAACACAAAGTACCTGACCTTGGGGAAATGACAAAACTCTTTGATCCTGTATTTAATCGTATAATCAGACAATGCTTGTCGAGGCACTTGAATTTTCCCTACCACTGCAGGGTGGCTACTGGTTATATTTTATTTGTCCTGTGAATAGCAGATAGTCCTGTACCTGAACCACAAAAAAAAGTAAGCCTGAAAATTAGGCTGTAACAGTATTTTACAGCCAGGCTGTAGAGCGCCTAATATGGCACACTAAGGAGTTTAGAAAACAGCATACCCTACGGACAACAGGAAGCCTCTGAAGGTTTTTCAGAACCCAGTTCAACAAGCAGAGTTTGGGATTTCTGAAAGACCACTGTGATGGCACAGTAAACAACTGGGAGAGAGGAAATGAAGTCAGGATGACAGGTCAGGAGGTAAATGCAAGTGACTGAGCCAGAGAAAAGCATAACAGAGAGGTGAGGATAGAGTCTAGGTACATCTCAGAAGCACAATAGCCAGGACACTGTGACCTCCCAAAATGAAACTTGTTTCAAAAAGAAAATGACAAAGGACTTAATTAAATTAATTAGCCAGATTACTATTTTCACATTCTAGAAACAGTGCCCTGCTTAGTTTATATTCTAATTCATTTACATACATGCATTTTTAAAAGCTAGCAAAACATGACCAAACAGAGTAGCACTCTTGACCAATAAACAATCTCTTTAAAGAGTCAAACCTGCAGAGAGCTTTTATTTTTAGCATTTAACATCTCTGATATTTATTAAAGTTTATAGTTCCTCTTCCCTGGGAGTTATTTTATTGTTTAAGTGGACTGTATTAATATTCGTACTTCCACCCTGACCAAACCAGCAGATGAGAGCAAACAGCTTCCTCTGACTCTTCAACCTGCTGCTATTTTCATACCTAGCCTATTCTAAAAGTATAATGATCAGCTCTAAATCTAGCTTGAAGGCAGAGTACTAAAGGCCAGTACAACATTTACATTTCTCTCAGGCTGAGGCATGGAAATTCAGTGACAAATCAATTTTTTCTTTTACAGAGTGGTGGATATGCAGGCATTTAAGAAGAGGCAGTGCAGGTGTGAGGAGATCCAAAAGGAGATGCTGAGAATATCCTTCCACAAGTCATCTTCATAATGCTGCCAATTTTTAAACTATTTATCAGGCCAATAAAGCAGACCCAGTCAAGGGCTAGGGGAGGCTAAACAAGTTGTAGATAGGCCTCTGGACTTGCAGAGCAGCAGCAAATCACAGATTAAAATTATTCAGGAGTCCTGCACAAAAGTAATGATTCCCCCTACTGTACACACCACCTGCCCCTGCACAAATCTATGAAAACGTCCACCCTCATTTCACAGGCATTCTCTGTGCCTTCTGTATTAGCTTTTAACACTGTCTTTATGCTGTTGGTGCAAAAGTAATCGTGGTTTTCCACTGAAATTGCCATTGAAAGAATGACAAAAACCTCAATTACTTTTGCACAAACCTAATAGTTGTAAACAGTCCTGTCTCCTCAACTGGAATTCAAGTTCCTGGAGAGGTAGGACCCATGCTAGAGTTGGTTTTGTGCTGTGCCTACATAAATGAAATTCAATAAATGTTTGGTGAATGGCACATTAATCACATTAGCAGAGAACCCAAAGGAGGATCTTGAGAGCCTCTGCACTAGAGCAATGCTTCCAAACACTGAACACGCAGACCAATGACCTAGAGATCTTGTTAAAATATAGTTTCTTGAATTGCACCCACTGGAGACTCTGATTCAGTAAGTCTAGGGCAGGAGTCACCAAATCTGCATTTCTAACAAGATCCCAGGTGCTGATGTTGCTGATCCGTACTAGCTCTGCCTAAAATAACCTACTTCACAAAGTAGAAATCACCCCAAGTGAAATTCTTAGAAATAGCATGTAGTAACCACTGCCCCCACCAAGGATGTTCACACACATCCAAGGCAGCCCAGTCCACTTCCGGTCAGAGAACCACTAAGAAGTCCTCCCATATATATACTAAGTACCCTGGACTTCAAATGATTGCCCTATAGATGCTAAGTATGTACATTTCACAGACTTCTTACTGACTTTCGTTCAAATCACTCACTCATTTTCCTTCCTTCCCACCCTGCCTCTTCCTTTTCTCCTTATCCTTGCACAACTAGAACCACATCTGAATACTGAATTACAGCCTTTTTATTTGTGCTTCCCAGTAAAATATTGCAGAAAAACTGCCCTGCTTCTGAAGTTACAGGTTTTCCCTCTGAATCTATGTACCTACTTTCCCCATAACTAACTCTTTCCTTACCAGGAACTAATCAATCCCCAGAAGAACACCCATGAACATCCAAGGAGAACTCTCTGCCCTCTGCATTGAGCTCCTTCCAGCAACACATTGACCCCTCAAAGTCCCTCACAAGCATGTTAATGTTTGCATTAGTCAAAAAAAACAGGATGCACTCATCTCAAGTTCCTTCTAGCTCTGATGCCCTAGAAGTATGTGATCTAAACCTATGGACACTTGGCAACTATTCCAGGTTTCTCTTTTGCTGACACACTCTTCTCTCTCTTGCTGCTACCAGTTCTTTCACTCAAGAGACCAGAAGGAAACACCTGGAGATTCAGAGTCAAGAGACCTGAACTCAAACCCCAACTCCACCACCAAGAAGCTGTATGACAATGAGCAAATCAAATAACCTATTTGACTCTTATCTCTTCAGCTGTAAACTGGAGATAATACCTCAAAGCTATTTTGTGAGATTGAGATAACATATATAAAATGTTTCCCAAACTGCAAAATGCTACAAAAATGCTAATTAGCATCAATACTTATATCCTTCTTCTCCCTATTTTACTTACTAATGGCTCCCAGTTCTAACAGTTCTCCCTTTCCTAATGCATGTCGTTGTCATCCGAGTCAAAAGAGAGTGACCTTACATTCTTTATATTCTCAAAGTATACTGGGGATGGCAATGATGACAATCAGCCTTGAATTTATAGGCACTTGTGCTCAGACTGCAAGGGATGAGGGCTCCTTGCAGCATCTTACACATCATCCTGTTTAGAGTCTGGCACTTGCTGAGCACTCAAATACTGACTGAACGAATGGCATTTCAGTTAGCAGGTTAAGTGCCTCACTGGGTAAAGAATAGAGGGAGAAGAAAGGTTAATCAACAAAAGTCAAATGCAACACAACCACTATTTTATTGCATGGCCTATGAGACCACTGCCCTTTACCACTTTTAGGCCAATGTTTATTGAGCACTTACAATGCTCTAGGCTTGTACCAAACGCTTCACGTCTCATCACATTTAATCTTCACAACTACTCAATGAGGCAGGTACTATCCCCATTTTATAAACAGGGAGAGTGAGGCACAAAGAGGTTAGGTAACTTGTCCAAGGTGACACAGCTAGCAGTGGCAAAGTAGGAATTTGAATCCAGAGGTTTTATTCCAGAGCCAGTATTCTTAACTTCAGGCTAGGTGGACCCTTAGAGGACACAAAGCTTCAAGGCATGTCTCCAACTGGGAAAGCACTTCTGCCTCCACATTTTAGCTCCTTACTCCAAGAACCAATTAACAGGACAGAATGACAGCCTGAAGCTTCAGAAAATTATAGCTACTCATTCTCTCAATTAGCATGTGATGCAGAGAGGACGCAAAACCACCCAATATTTAATGTGCTTGAAACTTGGTCTATGAAAGATTCAGTCAATTGAAAACCACATTTATTATTGGAAGTAAATCTCAAGAAATACAAACTTGAAGCAAGGTTTTCACTTCAATAACCTTTCTAGTTAATAACTGATACTAGTAAAAGAAGAATAATGGAAGATGGGTTCTGAACTATACGCCTCATAATGGAGGCTAGTCAGAGGCTCAGCAGAATTTCCCAAGTCTGTCACTCCATATGGAAAATCCCCAGAGGCGGCCAGGCGTCATGAATTGGATGTGCATCCTTCTTTGGGCTGACATACCTATCGCAAGCCCCAGAATTCCAGGAGACCTGTCCTTCCTCAAACCATCTAACCGAATTAACAGAGCTAATGAGTACATAAGAAAAGAAAAAAAAAAATCCCAGTAATCTTTGCAACTTTTCTGTAAGACTAAAAGTATCCCAAAATAGTTTATTTTAAAATATAGAAAAAACAGTAGCAATAACCAAACAGAAAAAACAAGCAAGGAATATGACCAGACAGTTGATGACAGAAAAGGAAATACTATCAGATCTGGACATAGTAAATAATGCTCAACATTACTCATAATAAGAAACGCAAATTGAAACCACTGTGAGATGGCAATTTTCTCCCATCAGACTGGCAAAACTTCAAAAGTTTAACACCACCACCCTGTGGACAAGACTGTGGGGAAATCTCTACTCTTAAACAGATGGGAATATAAATTGGTGCAACCTCTATAGAGGGATTTAGCAATAACCATCAAAATTAGAAATGTACATACACTGTAACAATTTCACTTCTGGGAATTTATCCTACAATTGAATTGAAAACACACCCAAGATGAAATGCCATATGATCAAGATTATTCACTGCAGGCCAGGCACAGTGGCTCATGCCTGTAATCCCAGCACTTTGGGAGGACAAGGTGGGCAGATCACTTGAGGTCAGGAGTTGAGACCAGCCTGGCCAATATGGTGAAACCCTGTCTCTACTAAAAATACAAAAATTAGCAGGGTGTGCCAGCGGGTGCCTGTAATCCCAGCTACTCAGGAGGCTGAGGCAGAAGAATAGCTTGAACCCAAGAGGCAGAGGTTTCAGTGAGCTGAGGTCGTGCCACTGCACTCCAGCCTGGGCAACAGTCAGAGATTCCATCTCAAAAAAAAAAAAAAAAAAATCATCACTGCAGCATCACTTGTAAGAGCAAAAGACTGTAAATAACCCAAGAGTCAGACTAGTTAAGTAAATTATAGTATAGCTATACAACGAAACACTAAGCAGCTATAAAAAGGAATAAAGAAGTTCTCTGTACTGAGATGGAATGATCTCCAAGATATATTGATAACTACAAAACAGCAAGATGCAGAACAGTGCTTACAGTATGCTAAATATTGCATAACAAAGGGCAGAAAAAGTGAGAGACCATACACAAATAAGAGTATATATATATAATTTCTTTGAGAAATTACAAAAGATGTAATAGAGACTAATAAAGTAGTTATAGAAGGCTAAAGAATGGGGCACATAGGTCCGGGGATGAGACAGACATTTCTCTATATACTTCTTAATACAGTTTTGCTTTTTGGATCTTATAAATATATTACCTACTCAGAAATAAACAATAATAAGATAGTAGCAAAAATGCCCATCAATCCCACAAACGACAGGATCAATCTTTGGTTTTACCTCTACATGGTTATATTATTCAAGAATTATCAGTGACCAGTCTCTAAATTCTTTTTGTATTGCTTCTTATGACATACCTCACCATAAATAATCTTAGGAGATAAACACCAACTTAATATGAACCAAAAGAGTATAATCATAAACAGAAAAATATAAACACAAGAACAAATATATAGTCAAAGTCATATATGACATTGACTATATATCTTACCTCCTATGTTAGATTATCTGTGCCACTGTTTCCTTCCCATACATACCTACCCCATATCATTAACCTTCCCCTCCCCAAGCACAGATAGTCAAGAACTCTGCAGTTTTAGCACTTAAATGTTCAGAACTTATTTGTGAGTAAATTTGAGCCCAAAAGCATGAATAAAAATCTCAATATACAGCCTAGTGTGCAAATTTGACATGTAGGCAGATGCTGACCCAAACTGACTCAGAATACATTATTTCCAATGGGATCACGCATATGCTTCTTGTGTTAAGTCTAAGGCTGTGTGCACTGTGAGGCCATTACAGCAGACCACGGGCATGTGTGGTATCTTGCAGGAAAGCAGCCAAAATGAAAAGGCAGCCTATGACATCATCAGCGATCCTAACAAGAAGGAGCCCCCCGGCTCATAGATAATAACATTAAATGGTAGGCAGGTTGCCATTCAGCAGGTAAGTACTTTTTAAAAACCCTTTGGGAGACAAGTCATCAAAGCCCAGCTCAACAAAGTGCTATCTAGGGAAAATTATTTGCTTTTCTACTAGATCAATAAGTAGCAAATAAGGTCAGAGACGAGAAATGAGCAATCAATAAAATAAGGAAAGCACTGTATCCTGTCACTGGTTTTGGCCACATCCTTTGATCCTGTCTACAGGTTTTCACAAAGAAAGGAGAGAAAACTACTATGTCACTTAATTTTTCACACATACACACCTAACATTTTATTGTGCTTAAAATTATGGGATGATTATTAATGGCCCAAGATAGTCATAGCAGATCACCCTGGGAGAAAAGCTTGCCCTGAGAGTTCTATGTGTAAATGGAGTTATATTTATTTTACCCAAAGTCCCAGCTCAAGCTTAGGATAACAGGAGCTTCCAAAAGTAACATCCTGTTCTCCCTTTTCTCTCTCTTCAGCTCCGTCTTAGTGTCTTAATCAGCAGGGCCATAATCTAAAAGGCTCCACTGTAAACTGCTGTGTTACCACAAAATGTCTGATCTACTTGAAGAAGTAAAGGAAAAGCGGCATGCTGATCCACTACAGAAAGTTCCCCTGGTACCTCATCAATTTTTGAAGCTGTCTCATAAATCAGTTCAACCAAGATCACTTAACTTGGTCCTGTTACAAATCCTGCTGCCACAGTGGACAGTGTCTGAAATTGTAATTTAACAATGGAGGAAAGACTCTTCCACAAAAGCTGGAGTGGAGAGCTGACAATGCCAGTTCTGGAGTGTCTGAATACAGAGCTTGGGATACCCAAAGTCAAGGATGAGAGGAAACTGATCTGAGCATTAAGCTGCAGAATATTTATTTTCTTTCACTTATTCCCGTAGGTATAAGGCTAAGACAGTCTGAGAAAAAGCTCAGACTGCACCTCATAGCATACCTAGAAAGCCTACCCCTGACATCACCACAGCACTTCTATTGGATCACGATTGCTGGGTTTCTTATTTTAATCCCCTCTCAACTGTGAGTTCCCCCAAGGGCAGAGACCATTTTATTTATCCCTAGTGCACCTAGCTCAATGCATGGCACCATGGATACAGTATATAAATATTTGGCGGTCGTCTACTTAGAAGAGGCAATTCTTAGAAAAGGAAGCCTGTACAATTCAGTTCCATTGCCCTTGGCAAAGAAGAACATAACATCTACATCCTAAAACTGATTCTCAGAGTAAGGTCCTTGGACTAGCAGCATCAGCAATGCCTGGGACCACATAAGAAATGCAAATTTTAAGGCCTCGCCCAGGCATACTGAATCAGAAACTATGGATGAGGTCTAGCAATCTACATTTTAATAAGCCCTCCAGATGATTTTAATGAAAAGTAAAGTTTGAGAATCATGGTCCAATAGTTTCTGTGCATACATATATGTTACAACTTCCTAACCTACCCCTTAGAAGTGAGACAACTAAGACAACTATAAACACTTTTTAGATGTTTGGAAATAAGTTTATATACAACCATGAACCAGCTTTTCTAGTGGCGTTAATTAATAACATATGCAATGCTGGTTCAGTGGTTTTTATTAATCTGTTTCTCTCTGCTCACAGCACAGACGTACATATTTTACCAATGAAAATACAAAAGTCAAGCCAACAGCTGAGACACTAAAAAAAAAAACCTTTTTACGAACTGACCAGAACACATTAGAAAATTAATGTTACACAAAGTGACAAGAAGGTTAGGTTCTTAGGGCAAAATGGAGGTCATTCTGCATTTATCTCCAATTCAAACAACTAAAAGACATTCAGCAAAGATCTCCTCATTTTCCTCACTCTGCGCATGGCTATCATGGCCTTCTCCCAGATTATCTGCTGGTATTTCTAAAGAGCACATGGAGATAAGTGGGTAAGGGTATTCAGAGTGTTCAAAGAGGGAGGAGCAATTTTTTCACATGGAGACTTCAATGGGCATGTCAACAGTGAGCCTAATTACCCTGCTGCTATTCTGAAAATAATTCTATACCCTGCATCTAAAAAAAATTATATACCCAAACGAATCTATTTTGGAGGGAAAACAGCCCAGCACAGACACCCTTGGCCAGCATTAAAGAAGGATGGCGTTACTAAGGAAACTCACTTGGGGAGGAAGTGCTGAGTCTCTTGGCCTTTCCCTAAGGAGGGGTAACCCAACCAGAAAGGGAAGAACAGAGGTCCTCCTGAGCCTATGCAGCTGCCAGAGATGCATCAAGGCTCACCTCAGGCTTCTAGAGGGTCAACTTGCTGTGCAAAACTAAATTTGTCCTTGGGGCTGGAGAAAGCTCAAAAAGAAAAGTGAATTCTCACCCATGATCTGACAGATGCATGTGCTTCATTTGCCACAAATATATTCAGATATTAAAGGGGCAGCAATTTTTAAAACTGTTATTAATTTGGCAAGAATACATTTTCATTCAGGGCCCACAAAACAAAAATTCCAGGAAGAGTCTCTTCCTATTTGTAGATGGAAAATGAGCATTTCTTGAATGTCAAGAAGGTCCCTTCTTGTGTTCTCTCATAATACAGAAGCTGCTGACCAAGAAACCACACTTTAAAAAATCAAGATTTTTTTGAAGAATGTCTAATTTCTGTACCCTGTTTCAAGAAATTCAAAACTAGAGTCATTCTGGTCAAAACCTGTTAGGTTTATTCCCACAGTTGGGGGAGGAGGAAATGCTTCGCTAAAACAGAAAATGTACAACAAAAGCAGGTTCTTAAAAATATAACAAAATATTACAAACAACATCAAGCCTATTAATGTCTACTATCAGTCTAGTTTCCAGAGGTCGTTTTTAAAATTGGATGTGAACATTTGCCCAGTTAAAAGTTTTGCTTTTAAAGTGAGTATTAAAAAGCACAATGTTTAGTTAGATGCGATTCAAATTCACCCAAATCAGGACCTACCCCTAATCAAATATCTGACTACAATTTTTCAAACTTAATGTTAATAACATTATTTTTTCTTTTATATTTTATTAAGCTGAATAATACAATATAGTATTTCCTCTGTATGATCAACCTGAAAATATTATATTCCCTGTTACTTTGTGTGTGTTTGTGTATATATACACATACATATTTTTTTTAACATTTTTCTTTTAGAGAAAAGAGTCTTGCTCTGTTGCTCAGCCTGGAGTGCAGTGGTGTAAACATAGCTCACTGTAGCCTTGACCTCTGGGGCTCAAGCTATGCTCCTACCTTAGCCTCCCATGTAGCTGGGACCACAGGGGTGTGCTACCACACTCTGCTTTTTTTTTTTCTTTTTTCTTTTTTTGTAGAATGGAGTCTCATTGTGTTGCCTAGACTGATCTCAAACTCCTAGGCTCAAGCAATCCTCTCACCTCAGCCTCCCAAAGCGCTAGGATTACAGGCATGAGCTACCATGCCTGGCCTGTTAATTTATTTTAAGTGATTAAATAAATGATATTAGCACATGACAAAACATAGGTTACCACTTTCTCTCCCATGGAATACCCATTTCTGTAAACACCCAGAATATTCCAGTTGGGTTTTCTTGCTTCATAAGCAGTACATAGTTTAAAGCCCTTTTACTCTTCAAAGACGTTTGCCTTTTTGCAAAGCAAGAAAAAGTAATTTTATCTCTCACTGCCATACCTATAGTGACACTATACATTGTAAGGCCACCTTGTTAAATAATGGATTTCAATCTACTTTCAACTTTGTGGTTGGCATTACAACTATAATTACTTCTTTTAGGTAACTCCTGTCCACTGGCACCCAAATACAGAACAACAAAGGCCACTATACCGCTTATGAAAACCCAGAGTTTCACTCATGATCTATTCTTTGTTCCTGTAATGCAGTTTTCCCCAAACATGGCTGGGCATCAAAATCACCTGCAGATGCTATAACAGGATGTCTTCAAAGAACAGTAAAGAAAATAAAAATTATAATTTTTAAAAAGTAGGAAAAAAATCACCTGAAGGGCTTTGAAAAATTGAACATTCCTAATCCTTACCCCACTGAATCAGAATTTCCAGGAGTGAGACCCAGAAATTCCTATTTGTTTTTAATGAATACTCAAATTTCAGAACTAGTACTTGGTAGCAATGAGTAAACGAGCAACAAGTATTAGCTCTACCTAACTGTCCCAGCAACAGTCACGCACAAGTCTAGAGAAGCCATCGCTACAAGTTAAACTGTTTTAAGAGGAGATATCTAAATGGCAGAACAATAAGGTAAAATGAAAACCTAGTGTTGCCCATGAAATTCAGCAAATCTACCTGGAGTTTCCCATCTCCGTGCCTAATAGTGTAAAGACAACAGTAGTGGTTCCCAAGTTTTAGCAGCCATCAGAATCACCCTTGATAGCTTATTAAAATTTCTGATAAAGAAGTGAGGAGCTCATGAATTTGCATATCTAACAAATTCCCAAGGGATGCTACTGGTTCAATAGTCATGCTTTGAGAATCACCAGGCTAAAGCAATGTCATGGAAATCAAATCTGGTGCAATTTCAGCTTTATCGATAACTAGCTATACAACGTTGGCCAAGTCCCAAATTCTCTAAATTTTGCCTTTTCTTCTTCGGGGGGTGGCGGGGGGGGGTAGGAGGGGAGAGAGATGACATCAGAGTATCTCTTCTATCTCCAATACTCCTGATTCTATGAAATACAAATCCCAGCTGGATGAACACATGAAAATACAGGAATCTTAAGGGAAAAAGAAAAGGTTCCAGTTTTTGAATCAAGTATATTAACAGTCCAAAATAACACACACATCCAGAGGCAACAAAGTAGTATTTTCTGTAGTTGTCTAAAGCCTTTGCTAATCCATATGGCCAAGAGAAAAAAACTACACTATTTCCAGAATCCCATGCTTGTACAAAAAAACTTGTCATGGCATGAGTTAAATTTCCTTTTGGCACCAAGTATCTCAACTATTTGCCAAAAAAAAGACCTGTGGCTTTACCCGCAAACGGGAGAAATGGGCTATTAAGATTTACCGAATGTCCAAAATACACCAGGCACTGACCGATGTTTTCACATTCTGTTGCTCAAGTCTCCACAATAGTACGAAATAAATATAAATATAAATAAATATAATTCTCATTGTACAGATGCTGAAATTGAGGCTCAGGAAACGTTAAGTAACTCACTCATGACAGCACACATAACTAATGACAGAGTCAAAGACTGTACTAGAGTTTATACGACTCTAAACCTCTCACTCTGTTCAAGGTGCCACAGTTTCCATCTACCACAACACTTGAAAATGCCATGACAGAGATCCTTTTCTCAAAGTTAAGGTAAGGAAAGTTCTAGCGTGTTTGTAAATTAATTTTGAGGGAAGTCTCTCGGTCAGTGCATTCCTGACCAGCCGCCTCAAAGCTAGAACCTAGAGGGGTTTCAGAAGACTGTTTTTCATGTAAGCCTGAAAAATAGGCTAACATTATGTGCTTGAGCACATTCTTAGCTCACTCTAAGCAGCATAAAACCCTCCTAAACAAATGGGTTGTTAGAAGATGTGGGCCAAAAAAGAACAAAGAAACCACCCCCCAAGCCCCATCCTAAACACAGTCCAAATTGGTATCTACCACGACTCTTTAAAATAGTCAAGTTCAGCTGGGTGCAGTGGCTCAGGCCTATAATCCCAGCACTTTGGGAGGCCAAGGCAGGAGAATCAAGAGATCAAGAGTTCAAGACCAGCCTGACCAAAATGGTGAAACCCCATCTCTACTAACTAGCTGGGCATGGTGGCATGCATTCGTAATCCCAGCTACTCAGGAGGGGAAGGCAGGAGAATCACTTGAACCCGGGAGGCGGAGGTTGTAGTGAGCCGAGAAGGTTCCACTGCACTCCAGCCTATGTGTTAGATCAGGACTCCGTCTCAAAAAAAAAAAAAAAAAAAAAAAGTCAAGTTCAAGATCATCAGCTAATCCCAGAAAAGATCCCTCCATTTCCCCTCAGGAAAAGTTGAATGCAAATTTGCATCAACTGAAGAGACAATAGGTAAGAACCAAATTTAAAGACATAAGGGGCCTCATGCAGTGGCTCACGCCTATAATCCCAGCACTTTGGGAGGCCAAGGTGCGTGGATCATGAGGTCAGGCGTTCGAGACCAGCATGACAAACATGGTAAAACCCGTCTCTAAAATATAAAAATTGGCCAGGTGTGGTGGCGTGTACTCAGGAGGCTGAGGCAGGAGAACTGCTTGAACCCAGGAAGCAGAGGTTGCAGTGAGCTGAGATCGGGCCGCTATACTCCAGCCTGGACAACAGAGCGAGACTCTATCTCAAAAAAATAAAAGATTTGTTAATGTTTTCAGGCTACTGAACTATATATGTGATGGTTCATACATGTAAAGACTCTCCAATCTCATATGCATCCATTTCTCCAATAAAATCATCACACAAATTAGTCCCAGAGCAACACTGGAAAACATTTCATGTCTTTATTTCACAGCCCCAGCAGGAGAGTGACCTTAAAAATGATACGTCTTGGCCAGGCGCAGTGACTCACGCCTGTAATCCCAGCACTTTGGGAGGCAGAGGAGGGCAGATCACAAGGTCAGGAGATTGAGACCATCTTGGTCAACATGGTGAAACCCCGTCTCGACTAAAAATAAAAAAAATTAGCTGGGCGCGGTGGCACACGCCTGTAGTCCCAGCTACTCAGGAGGCTGAGGCAGGAGAATTGCTTGAACCTAGGAGGCGGAGATTGCAGTGAGCCAAGATCATACCACTGCAGTACAGCATGGGTGACAGTGGGAGACTGTCTCAGAAAAAAACAAAAAACAAACAAAAAAAAAACAGGTCTTTAAAATCAGAGGTGTTTCTATAAAAACTCTTCATTTCAAAGGGCCACCAAAGTCTTCCAAAAGTGTGGTTATTTCCCCTCCAGTCCTCACTAGCAAACATGCAAAAAAATTATGTTTGTTCTATTATCTCTACAGACTTGGAATGGCACAGAATGCCAAAGTAGTCTGCCCACAGGGGTGGGGGGTAAAGGAAGATTGCAGAGGTCACAGGTGTTCTCCTTAAGTGGGCCAAAGGACCACTGGCAGCGCCAACTCTCCCACCTCCAAAGCATATACACATGGTCCCTGTAGGCACCAGCCCCACTGAAGCTTTCAGCTTCAAGCTCTCAGGTGCTCAGCTGGATGGCACAGTGGACAAAAACAGGGAGCTAAGGAGGCCATGGTTGAGGCATCTGAACCTTACACAGGTCAGTCTACTTGGCTCACATCCATGGCTAGAGGCTTCATGTCTAACTTCTACATGCCTGCTACATGCTACCTGTAACAGAGAAAAAAAATCTATCCCTACAGGAAAAAACACTTTCTGCCTTGGATCCCACTGATGATGGCAGAGCTGCCTACCTGGAGCGGCCACTGTGAAGACACCCACTGCAGCAGGGGAGGCGTAGCCAGGAACAGACAGGAGCCCCATCCCCTAACAAGTTAGCAGAGTGGGAACCCTGCAATCCTGGGCACAGCTGCAGCTGCCCAGCTGTGGCTCTGGACCCAGGCATCCCTGCACTCTTGGGGGCCCAACCCCCACAGGCTTCTAAGTACCTGCTCCCACTCCCTGGCTTCTCCCTACTCCCAGCACCTGCTCTGGTGTGGAGTAAAGTTGTGGCTCAGCCCGGGCACTGCTGCAACCCAGCTAGGTGTACACTACTAGCTCAAGGTGGTGCTGACACACCAGCCCTCTGTCACCTTGGCCCCTTCTGGACTTTGGGTGTGAACAGGTGCAGGAGTGAGGAGAGGTATGGGGATGGGTGCTGAGGGTAGCTTGACATGGGCCTGCAGGCACTCCTCTGAACAAACAGCCTGGGCACCATGGATGGCATGTTGATGGTGAGAGGCAGAAGGTTCCTGGGCAGAAAGGGGTGGGTCCCCTGTGAAACCCCAACTTCAAGCTAGGGATAGCCTGAAGTCTGGAAACAGAGGTTTCCAGCTGGAAAAGTGACACCCTAAGGATCCTGTGACAGTGAGAGCAATTCATACATGGAGAATGATTTCTTCTATCCTAGAACACCAACTATATTATATGTAGGATACTACATGAAAACAATAACAGCCTCTATTAATCAACTAGTAAGTAATAAAATATTCAAATCACAATATTTACTGAGTACCTACTATGTGCCATGCATGAGCTATCTAGGAGTTATGGATACAGCAGTAAACAGAACAAAAAAGTAAAATTTTAAAAATATCTCCCCTCCAATCCAGTAGAGACTTAAACAATATTCATTCAGATGAAAAAAAGTTGTTTAAACAGAATTAAGGAGTTGGCCGGGCACAGTGGCTCATGCCTCTAAACCCAGCACTTTGGGAGGCCAAGGCAGGCAGATCACCTGAGGTCAGGAGTTCGAGACCAACCTGGCCAACGTGGTAAAACCCTGTCTCTACTAAAAGAAAAAAAAATACAAAAATTAGCCAGACATGGTGACACATGCCTGTAATCCCAGATACTCTGGAGGCTGAGGCAGGAAAATTGCTTGAACCCGGGAAGCGGAGGTTGCAGTAAGCTAAAATTGTGCTACTTCACTCCAGCCTGGCCAACAGAGGGAGATTCTGTCTCAAAAAAAATAAATAACTAAAATAAAAAGCAAAGAGTTAGAGAGTGATCAGGAAGAAAAAAGGAGCTATCAGGGAGAAAAGAGGTCAGGAAAAGCCTCTCTGAGAAAGTGATTTTGTGGTCAAGGTAGACACCTGACATTTACTATCAGTAATGTTTATGACAACCCCCCCAGGCAGGGATCTACATCCAACAAATAAGGAAACTAGAGACCTCAAGGTAGTTGAATGATTTGCCCAAGTTTAAGAATGACTATATTCACGATGCCCTTTTCATTGTACAAAGGTTTCAAGACCCTGGCCTTGATCTCCAAGGCAAATCTGTACATCTCAGTGAGTGCCAAAGAGGATTCATTCAGAAACAAAAAGATCATCAAGTTATCTATGTATACTTTATAAAAATTCTGTATTAATAAATTAAGATCAGCAAGTTAGCAAAGTATATAAAGAACTCGAAATTGGCAGACCAAGAACGTCACCTAATATACAATGCTGCAAAGTGTCTACCATGCACTTCACACCAACGGTTAGAACTTTCAAAATTGTCTCAATCCTTTAAACTCCTAATTTTGGAATAAAATTTATATATGTAAATATGCATATAATTTTGATGTGAACAAATATGAACTATGTATTACTGACACATCATAAAAATTTCAAGATCAATGCCCTAGATGCATAGATGCCAAAGAAATAAACAAGGAAGGGGTGTGGAAGATAGGGAGAGCTCTGTTAAAGGAAACAAAATAACAGCTAAATAGGAGGAATAATTTCTATTACAGTGTTCTATAGCACTGGAAGATGACTATAGTTAACAATATTACATACTGTCAAATAGCTAGAAGGGAGACATTAAATGCACCCATCACAAAGAAATGATAAATGTTTGAGAGAATGAAATGCTAATTACCCTGATCTGATCACTATACACTGTATGTATCGAACATCACTATGTATGTCACAAATATGTATGATTATATATCAGTTAAAAAAGAAGAAAAGGAAATAAACAAACATGAACCCTCTTCCCAAGTGCAGTATATATTGTTATGCACAGCCTGTACTCTGTGAACCTAATTATAAATTCCAAGTACAAAATGAACTAGATCATAAATGTGAATCTTCATAGATTCACTAGATCATAATTCACTAGATCATAAATGTGCAACTTCACTGTAGAGATTAGACATTTTACTCCAGTACTTCAACACACAGGCCTCCAGGGGTGCGGCCCCACGTCCTGATGATTATTCAGCATGCTCCCTGACTAGGAAACCTGTGTACTCCACACTGAAGGGAATCTACCAACTCATTTCAAATTGGTCACCAGACAACAGCTGTCAACTGGTAACAACTTTTGGTCACTCCCTACCCAGGCTGTTTAATACACATGTAAACATAAGTTTCATAAATTGTTCAAACACATATTTACTCAAAACACCATTATGGGTCCATCAGACTGTTACAGGCTATCAGCTAAATAATATGCATTTTTTAAAAGGCTTGGCAGCTTAATACATATTTTTACTGCTCGCATAACTCAGAAACAGCCTCAGAGTAAAACATTTAATTTGACACATAAATAGTCCATTATATGGTCTAATCCTCTTTTGTGTTTTCAAAGAGGGAAGAAAGTGCCAGGGTATTTCAATTTGATAGAAAAAGCAAAGCAGAGGAGAAAGAAAAAAATTATTCAAACATAGCTGTTGATCTTAACTTCAGGGCCATGTTTAAGAGGGTTGGCAAATAAAAGGTATTTAAAAAGAAAGAGTTATCATATGCATCAGGATGATCATATTTTAAAAAGAGAGAGAGAGAGAAAGCTCATTATTCAGACAGTCTCCTGGATCTTAATCCTACTCAAAATGTTTAATATCATTTACCTATAAGTTGATCCATTAGACTAGTGCTTCTTAACATAGAGTTCTAGAATCACTGCTACCCACAAGTACATTTCCACAGATACTTGTTTTCTTTAAACTGACCAAGAGCTACTTACTAGTTACCTTAAATAAGTGAGGGGAGTCCTAAAAATTCTGTATTAACAAATTAAGATCAGCAAGTTAGCAAAGTATATAAAGAACTCGAAATTGGCAGACCAAGAACGTCACCTAAATACAATGCTGCAAAGTGTCTACCATGCACTTCACACCAACGGTTAGAACTTTCAAAATTGTCACAATTCTCCAGAAGAATGATTTATTATCACTGTAACCTCATTGTAGTCTTAAGTCAATCACAGTTTGCAAAGCTGCTATTCCTGCTTTTTAAATATAAATTACTTACTTTAATTGTATCATTAGAAATTTGACTTTTTCAAGATTATCTGTTTAATCTTTTGATGTGCAGTGGTGCATATTTACAGCATTTATATTTTTGTCCTGTAATTTTCCAATAATGAGACTGCTATGTGGTATGGTTAAAATAAGAATAATCCAAATACCCACTGCTAAAGAAGACATACATAGAGTAAGACTACCTCCAAAAAGACTACTATAGTAAACATTCATCTGTGACTTTATATTCTCTAAATAACTTGCAATATACTTTACCAAGGTAAGTATGACAAAATCACATTTTTAAAGCTTATAGGATACTTTTATAAAATAAAATATTTATATAACTCATATTAGCATGTACTTATCTTGATGCTGGATGGTATAAATGAGATAAGGAGCTTCTGTCCCACCTAAGTGGGTTAAGACCAAAAAAGCTGAGAACCTCCACTCAAGACCAGTGGTTCTTAATGTTTTCTGGATCAGAGCCACTGCCAAGAATCTGACAAAAGCTATGTTCCATAGAAAAAATGTATGCATGCATTAAAATTTGCAACCTGGGCCATGCTTCTTAATTCTTAGAAGCCTTTATAAAGCATACCCAGATTACTTGCGTCAAGACCACTGTGTAATATTACTTTTCTATAGTATTTTGAAAACAATAGAATTTTCTTAAGTGTCTCAAAAACATAAAGAGTAATATTAAGTATACTTTTTGAAACTGCTTATGAGTCCTTAGAAATTCTGCAAATCTCTCATCATTCTTAAACACTATTCTTGAGGTCCCTAAATCCAGCGTGTTAAGAACCCCCAGTTCCAGATCTCTTTTCATCATTTCAAGATCAACTGAGAAAACTGTACCTAATATATTTTTTTGGTTCATATTAGGATTTATTCCTATTTTTAGAAACAAGATTTGTTACTTTCTATTATGAATCCTCCAAAACCCTTCAGTAGAAAATGACTTATTCCTAAAGGTCTGCCATTCCAGTATCTGTGGTCCTTTTACTATAAAGCCACATATATTCACGATTAGAATATCAACTCCTGTTGTTCACATCCCTTCCTACTTGGGGAACTTACTATTTCCTAGGGAAATTCATTGTTTCACAGCACTATGAGAAAACTATTTCTTACATCTGTCTAAAATTAATCTTCCTATAACCTATAGCCAGTAATCTTTGTTCTCACTCCATGGCTCCATACATGAAGTCTAATATACCTCCTTCCTGAAAATAGCCTCCTGACTATTTAAAAACAGAAGGCATGGACTCCCTTGTTCTCTTCTACCCATGCAGCCTTCATGTTTTCAGGCCTACCTCTGGTCATTTTGGTCATTTCCTCTGAAGATTATTGTTTTATCTGAGTCTGAACTCACCACTCCAAGACAATCTCAATAACAGAGTAAAAAGGCATGGACTGGCCACACGTGGTGGCTCATGCCTTTAATTCTAGGACTTTAAGAGGATCATCTGAGCTCAGGAATTCCAGACCAGACTGGGCAACTTAGTGAGACACTATCTCTATTTAAAAAAAAAAAAAAAAAAAAGGACATGGATCCTTTCTTTAGCTACTCCTACCACTGCAGCCTCAGACTAAAGCAGTACTTTATATAAATGCTGTTGGTAAAATCTTCTGTCTGAAAATCTTCTAACCTCAGAAAATATGGCACTATCCTTGAGGCCTGTGTCCCTACTAACTTCAATTCTAACCATCAGAAATTTCTGTAGTCCACAACTATTTGTTTACCTGGACAAATAGCTTAGTTTGTCTAATACTAGATGGTGGCCAAACAGGAAGTGGGGAAAAGTAGGATTCATTATGAATTCTCTGAGGTACAGAGGTGTCAAAATGGAAGGAATAGAGAACTGTGACCTACTTTCAATTTTCTCTGTGTTCCAAAATGAACAGGCTCCTATCCAGTCAGAGTAGTCACAGAAACTTCTAGAACTGGGCCTTCGAGGAAAAGCAGGCTTTAGATAGGGAAAAAGACAAGGTCATTTCATGCCCCAAAATCATCTGAGCAGAGGTGCAAAGGTGAGGAAGCCTCCAGCAAGTTACAGGAACAAGGAGTCAACCACTGTGCCTTGCCCAATGTAGCCACACGGAGTTGCCTTAGGGAGAGAGCCTGGAAAGATCATGCCACTGCATGATGTCAGCAGCACAGAGCCCCTTCCTTAAAAGCCAAGCTTCTGAGAATATCTTTCTGCCCAGACGCAGTGTGGAGTCACTAAAGGTTTTAAGCAGGAGAGTAAAATGATAAAAGCTGAATTTTAGAAACAATACACACCAGGCATTTAATCAATGAGGCAGACTGAACATATAGATTCTAACTACCAGGAAAGACACATCTGTGACCTAAAACTTACAGAAAAACCACTCACCTAGTAAAATCTATCTCACAACAACTCACTTTATCCTTTTAATTTAATTAATACAAAGAAAGAAAAGGAAACAAAGAATGAGGCTCAAACTAACATTTTATCTAATGTCTAAGACTCTCATGTCCTTCCTAAATCAAAATACATATTTCACAGTAAGCTAAAAATGATATAAAAGCATTAAATATTTCCTCTTCCCATTTGCTATTATTTTTCACTAGTTACTCAGCTATAATAGTCATTAACATGCTGAAAAGGAACTTCATGTAAATTCATCACTGGTCTGGGAATACTGCAGCTCTGATGTACTGGCTGCAAGCTACACCCGGCTCAGAGGCGCCATTTCCCTACAGTCAGGGCCAAATGTCTGGTTCACTCACAATTTACAAATGATTATTTTTCTAATTAATCATTCATCAAAAAACATAAATGGCAAGAGGGTGTGAAGACAGTGCTAGCAAAAAAAACAGAAGAGAGCATGGATCCATCAATCCCTCCCTCATGAACCAGGGCAGCAAGCTCATGAAAGAAGGCTCCTAGGGCCTGTGGAAGATGCTATCTTGAAGAAAACCTTCACCCCGTCCCAAGGTTCAAGTGCCCTCCGGCACTCAGGAAGGGGCAGCCTACCTTGAATGTGGATTATCAAAACAGCCTCCTAGTCTCTCCTTTCTCCAGTTGCTCCTTTAATGCCCACCTAATCACCTCCCCATGCCTCTTTCTACCCAAGACACAAAGCTGTTAAAATACTTCTCCTCAAAGGTCTTCATCATGCCCTAAGAACCTACAGGACTGTTTCCAATCTCAAGATGGCCATGTCTTACAACGTGCAAGGTCCTTAAATATCTCCTGATCCAGGCCCTTCATTTTATAGTTGGGGAAAATCAGATTTAGAGAGTTTCCACTATGTCTGCCATTATCTCCTGACCATGACTTGAGAAAGTTTGTTTTGTCTTTTTGATTTTTAACATGGAGTCTCACTCACTCTATTGCCCAGGCTGAAGTACAATGGCATGATCTCAGCTCACTGCAACCTCCACCTCCCAGGTTCAAGTCATTCGTGATTCTCCTGCCTCAGCCTCCCCAGTAGCTAGAATTACAGATGTGCACTACCATACCAGACTAAATTTTTTTTTTAAGTAGGGATGGGGTTTCACGATGTAATAGGCCAGGCTGATCTCAAACTCCTGGCCTCAAGTGATCCACCTGCCTCAGCCTCCCAAAGTGTTGGGATTACAGGTGTGGGCCATTGAGCCCAGCCTCGTTTTTCCTTTTGGGTTTTTTTTTTTAAGAGACAGGGTCTTAGTTCTTACTCTGTCACACAGGCTGGAGTGCACTGGCACAATCACGGTATTACAGGAGTTATTAAGAAGTTATTTTAGGCAAATAGAGAGGGTAAAAGAGTCCTCAGTAAGGCTTTTTCTTTTACTAAAAAAGCAGCCCCCAAAACATTTCTTTTCTAACAGAAAGCAGCCTGAAAAACCAGACCTGCAAGCATTGATATGCAAATACCAGCAGCTAAAAGCCAGGTCCACTCAATATGGCGGTTCCTGCCACTTTTTGTTGCCACATGTGCAGGACATCATGGCGACCAGCCAGGTAGAGGCCACATGTGCAGGACATCATGGCAACCAGCCAGGTGGTCGTATTTACATATTAAAAGGCTAGGGTAGGAAGGCCAGTTTTTCACAGGCTACTTGAATGACACCCCTGGTCAAACCAACCCCCTGGGCCCTATACAAATCAGACACTGCCTCATCTAGCCTCCCGATATAACCAACTACATTCCCCCTCCCCCCGCAGTGGAGGTTTTCTGTTCGGAGCCCTCTTGCCTCTGCATGGTGGAGCTGTTTTCTTTCTTGCCTATTAAACTTTCTGATTCTTAAACCACTCCATGTGTGTCCATGTCGCTGATTTTCTCAGTGAGAGACAAGAGACCCTGGGTGTTTCTCCAGACAACAGAGCCATACCAATGGCTCACTGTAGCTTCAAACTCTTGGGATCAAGTGATCCTCCTGCCTCAGCCTCCCAAAGTGCTAGGACTGCAGGCCAAGCCACCATAGCTAGCCTTGAGAACTTTTCAAGCAGAGGTTTTATTTCTGAATAAGTCTTTCCCTCTCAGCCTCTGTATTAAGTAACAGAACTGCCAATACTGAGTAACTGCACAACTGCTGCTACCTGCCAGAAGGCAGACATATGAAATATCTACTCACCTTTGAAAACTGGCTAAGTTTCAAATATGCAAATTAGTAAAGAAACAAATACTAAGTCTTAAGAGTATGAGTACTGAAGAGGCTAGTATTAGTACTTAGTCACAGTTCTAAAAAACTATAGACCCCCAGTGTTTTCATACCACCAGGATTACATAGCTAGAAAATGATCTCACTCAGGTCAACCTGGAGGGATGTTTATAAATGGGCAAAGAGGTCAGGAAGCGTTCTTACCAGATTCTAACATTAAGACCCACTCAGGCCCTACAGTCATTAAGTATAGGACAACACATAATCTCTACTGTTCAATTTTTCTAACTGTGTAATAGGTATATCCTCCCCACCTACAGAGAAACATTGCAGGAAATAATATCTTCAAAAAGTCTAAAGCTACTCAAATGTGGAGTATGACTAAATGTTAAGATAACCTCACTGATTTACCACCATCATAATTAGCACATTATATGATAATTAGAGTTTACACTTACTGAGTGCTTACTATGGGCTAGGCACATGCAAAGCACTTTACAGTCATTAACTCATCTAAATCTCACAAAGCTATTATTATTTCTATTTCACAGATGGAGAAACTGTGAAACAACAGTGTTACATTGTCCAAGGTCACCCATCTAGTAAATAGAGGAGGATTTGAACCCAGGCATTCAGACTCACTGCTTGCACTCAATCGCCAAGGTCTCCATCCTCATCACTTAATATCTGGGGCAGTTACAGAGTAAGAACAAAAAAAAAAGGGCATGTTTAACAAAAAACAGAACAAACTGGTACAAAAAGAAATCCAATCTATCAAATAATTAAACCATGTTAAGTGCATTATATTTTTTAAATGCCTGGATTCTACAACAAATAGATTTTGGAACAAATTAAGAAAAAGGGAGAAGCACAACCCCCTCATTTACAGATGACAATGGCAGGGAACAGGGTGTTGAGGTGACTTACCTAAGATCACTCACAGCAATTGCAGCCTAAGTCTATCAACACCCAGGCCAACATTTTATGCATAAGTCAGTGCCCTGGTCCAGCGGTATGACCTTAACAAAAATAATCAGCCAGTACCGAGGAGTCTGATGAAGCTTGAAACAGGCCACCCTAACCTTCAAAGCTGCCCTGTTCTCCATGAAGCCACTCTGTCAGTCTGGAAGAGGCTATTTAAAAGATAAGGCTAGAGAACATGTGTACTGTTGGTGAGACTGTAAAATGGCATGACTCCTACAGAAAGAAGTACAGAGGTTCCTTAAAAAATTAAAAATAAAACTGCCACATGATCCAGCAATCCCACTTCCAGGTACAAATCCAGAAGAAGTGATAGTAGGATCCTGAAGAGATACTTGCACACTCATGTTCATAGAAGCACTATTCACAATAGTCGAGGTAAAAACAACTCAAATGCCCCTCACAGGACACAAAGATAAACAACTGTGGTATATACCTTCAATGGAATAATATTCAGTCTTGAGAAGAAAGAAAATTCTGTCATATGTTACATGAACGTTGAAGACTGTGCTAAGTGAAATAAGTCAGTCACAAAAAGACAACTACGTAATTCCACCTAGATAAGGTATCTAAAATACTCAAATGTGGCTGTGTGCAGTGGTTCACGCTTGTAATCCCAGCACTTTGGGAGGCTGAGGTGGGCAGATTACTTGAGGTCAGGAATTCGAGACCAGCCTGGCCCATATGGCAAAACCCCACCTCTACTAAAAATTCAAAAATTAGCTGGGTGTGGTGGCACACGCCTGTAATCCCAGCTACTCCAGAGGCTGAGGCAGGAGAATCACTTGAACCTGGGGGGCGGAGGTTGCAGTGAGCCCAGATTGTGGCACTGCACTCCAGCCTCGGCAACATAGCAAGACTCTGTCTCAAAAAATAAAAAATAAAGTACTCAAATCCATACAAAGAGAAAGGAGAATGGTGGTTACCAGGGGCTGGAGGGAACAAGGGAGGGCAGTTGTTGTTTAATGGGTATAGAGTTTCATATTCACAAGATGAAAAAGTTCTGGAGCTCTGTTTCACCATGAAATGACTATACTTAACACTACTGAAGTATCTACACTTTAAAATGGTTAAGATGGTAAATTTTGTAATATGTTTTTTAACACAATAAAAAATAATAAATGCAATGCATGTATGCTTGTATGCATGCACAGTAAGTAAATAAATAAAGACAGGCCTAGGGACAACTCATCTTAAGTAGTTGTTTAAAGTGAATTCATGCAAGTAATTGAATCAGATAGTATATTTGCCACCTGGATTAAAACTGCTAAACAAAATGCTCAAAGCAAATTCTAATAACCTCACCTATGCAACCATACTTAAGTATTCAGAAATGAATCAATGACTGATTTGAATCAATGGATTATTTCTGAAGAAGAACTACTACAAGATTTCTACTTAGTACAAGGCAGCATGCCTAAACCCACTTCATAATGAGAATAACATACAAATGCCATTAAATATTTCCAATGTAATGGGGAAAAAAGTCAACGATATTCCAAAACACATCTAACTAAAAAATGTAATATCCATGTAGAGACAAGCATACAATGCAAAAAGAAAACCCAACTGTTCAGTCAAGAAATGGTAATTCTCATCACAGAGAGTTTTTTAAAAAAAGAAAAAGGGACTGCTTTCATTTAAAGGTCCCTGTGTATCACAAAAATTAAAAAATAAATAAAAACACATTTTCTCAAATCTCTAAATTCAACCAAGTAAGGCAACACTCAACCATCTCATCCGGTTAAAATAAATAAAACAATCTATTCTATAGATGTATCTAACTGACATTTGCTTCTACTCCCCAAAATAAATTATTACTGACATGAAATATATAATCACACATATCTTACAAGCCCAAAACATAGAAATACAAAACTACATACACACTGTCCTCTCTTTCCTGGTTTCTTCCAAATGTAGATCATTCCCAAAAGTATTTTTTTCATTCCTTAAAACTATCCACCTATAAAGTTTTCAATGCAGTCTGAGTTATTTTTTTTACATTTGAAATGTCCACAGAACAATCTACCAGGTATCACACATCATCATTTATTTCCATAAAATCAACACAAATTTTTTAAATGCAATAGCTAAGTTTACTGAACACTTAGTTATAAGTGCCTGAGTACTGACTAAACAATTCTCAGAGTTGCCTTATAAGGTTGAGACCTGGAATCCCCATTTTATAGGTAAGGTAACTGAGGCATCTGGTTAAGGCATGGTTGAGCCTGAATGTAAATCCTGGCAGAATGGTTCCAGAACCCATGCTATTACATTAACCACTACCAATATTATTGTCCATTAATGTCCATGAAAGACACTGACACACAAGTCAATTCTTCCGTAATGCCAGGAAACAGTCCTGTAGAGAGAACTAAAGAGAAACTGAATGCCAAACACTCTGGCTGTGGCCAGTCACAATCTCTCCAGCTTTGTTTTTCTTGTCATGAAATAAGTTTAGAAATTTCAATGCCTGATAATATAGTTGGCTGAAAACAAAACCCAGCAAAAATATACATATATACTTCACTATGGCGACAGCAGGGCCAATTACTCTCCTGATATCTCCCTTCTTCCACTTCCAATCTAGAGACAGGCTTTCCTTCACCAAACGTATTTTCCCATCCCCACAAAAGTAATCAACTACAGCAAAACGTGCAGCATAATTGGCAAAAGCTAAACAGAAGGAGTCAGCATCTCCCTTCTAAGCCATGTCCCTGTCTGAAATATAATACAGTGGGTAAGTTGTTTCTCTGAAATAGATGGATCTATGGTTTGAGGGCAGCACAGAGTGTAAATCTGTCTCCATGAATGGCTCACGCCGTGTCTTTCTCATTTTGTGTGCTATTGTGCGCTATCTGGCAATATATCTGTCACAGCTCTACTTCCTCCCTTCCACGGGAACAAAAGTTGAGAGAGCTTGGAAATACAACCCCAGGCACAGCCTTATAAAGGCCACAATTGAGTTTCTGAAAACTCTAGGCCAACTACTCTAGGCAAAGCACTAGTTTAGCCTGTCTGTACAAGCGGCAATTTGGTTAAGTAATAACCGAATTTCGCCATATTTTTTGTTGAACTCACAACAGAAATCATACCAGAGAAACCAACACTTACCATAAAATTATTTTAAAAAGAGAAACTTGATTCTGATACCCAAATAGAATATAAATTCTGCTTTTACACACGCTGGTCCCATCTATAACACCCAGAAGTCAATTCAAGAGGCTATAGACAGTGAAGAGATAACTTCAGATTTCCCTTTAAACGTTTTTGCAGCTTCAGCAGAAACTAAAAATGCCAGTATTGTTGCTTTCTGTGTCTCTGTTCTGGTCCCCAAGACCCATAGGCCTGGTTTCCTCCAAGAAGTGCTTGCACGAGGATCAAGCAGGGAACAAGCTTTTCCTGCACCTGTCAGAAAGAATACTGGCCTTTTAGATAAGCACTTCCAGATTTCATAGGTCAGCCTGAGAACTTAAAAGAGCATTATGAAATCATTGTCCATCAGCCCCAAGCATCTTAAAGGTAATTTATCAATATCACTGCCAACCTTACCCCAAGAGCTTGCTTTGGCACAACAACTGTTCAGGGTCTCAAAGTGGGCTTTTCCGGAGAACTCGTAAAGGTCCCTGTGTTTAAATTGCTGATCCCAAAACTCAAAATAGAATCTCAGCTCATTTGAAAACTGCATTTATAAAAACCACCATTTAGGCTCAAAGCTATGTAATTTACAAATGCTCCTGCTTCTGTCTAAGTTTGCTTTTGGTGCTTACAATCCAGCCAAAGAATGGAATTTAATACAACTACAAAATTAACAACAGATGGCCTAGTACATCTAACCTAGAGGAGTAAACAATGTGAGCAATGTCTCCAAAAAACAAATCTCCCTGGGAAGGCTATAAGAATATCTGGAAAACACCAAAATAAAAACTGGTGGCTTCAAAAACAAAACTCAAACCCAGATTAGGTCATCGTGTAAGCACTACCATTTCCTTAACAATAAGTCTGTTTCTCCTTTCATCCATGTAGACCTCTTGTTAAGGACAAGATACCTTAATCTTTTATTCCTCACTCTTCACATCAAAAACTTTCTAATCCTAGCTCTATAGAAGGCAAATGGGTTAATGCTGGGGTTTCCAGTTAAGCACTACAGTTTTACAACAGTACAAAAATAACCAATTTTCAAACTATCAGAACACAATAAAAGATAGTCAGCATGAAGTTTAATATAATGTAGCTCTCCTTTGAAGACCCTGGAAAACTTGTATCTTGGATTTGCTGCCAGAAACATCAGTTATCACTATTAGTCAAGGTAGAGTGATGGGCAGCTCAGAGACCAGTAGGGGGCCACTAACTAAATCTCAAAATTGAGCACCTCACTTCTTTGGGCTTTCAGCTCTCCTTATTTATAAAGAATGGTATACTGAGACGCTCTAAACTCTATCAGCTCTGACAGCCTATATTTCTTCAGAAATCCTTATACTCAAAAAGTTCCATTTAACAAGACATCCAAATAGATTAGATTTTCTATCCCTCTTCAGAAATTTTCTATCAGCTAATAATTCCCAAGGAATCTCCATAAACAGGCACCAAAATTGTCCACTGTTAAAAATGAATGATGAGAAGTTGTGTGTCCTTAAAAAGTGTCTACATATGAAACACAAGGCACTTCCTTTTCACTTCTGTGAAAAAAATTTACTTCAATATATGAAGCATGGTCAGAAAACAGTTTCAGAATAATTTTTTTTTTAATAAAAAAACCAGTTTTAGGCATAAATAAGAACTTAGGGCTGGGAAGTAGGGAGGCTACCCAGTGAAAAATTAATTTAAGACAGAATAAGATTTCCACAGAATATCAAAAAGTAATCATTCTTTATTTTCAGTTTTTCCTCCCCACAATAGATATATGGATATAGAGGCACAAAAAATGTCTTACCATTCTAATATTTAAATTGTCAAACTTACTTAAGTCAGGCTAATTTAAGTCAAGATACCTTGACGTAGTAGACTTAAATCAAAAGTGAAGCATAAGACCTCCATTTCTGTATCTTCCCCCAGACCAAGACCTGAAAAATTACAAGTGGAGGCTCAGGACTCAGTTTATAGTCATTTCCAGAAATATCTGCATTTAAAAAGAACAAACCAGAACATAGCCTTGCCTCAGCAACTCTCTAAATGCATAAAGAATTTGAAGAAAGTGATCTCAATGGAGGGGAAAGGGTTTGTTCAGAGATGCTGACATCCTAGGATACAGGTTTAGATTGCTATAAAAGCTACCCTAGGTAGTTTCAGGGCCATGCCTAATGGTGTACAACCAGTTTCTTTGAATGCCCAAATGTTTCATCTCCCTTCTAATATTCTGTAAGGTATATTATACACTGATGTGACTACAAATAATTTCTTATTTTTAGAATGTCCTGCCATCCTTCAGAATAATTGGAGATATTTCTGAACACCACAACCCTTAGTTCAGGAGTTGCCAACTCAACTTCTTAGGTATGCACAGACCAGAATCCAATCAGGTTCTACTTTCCTTTTCAATCTCCCTGTCTACCTCCAGCTTACCAATATAATACCTTCTATAAGCAAAGGGATGATCTGCGAATATATAATGTAAAAATTATTTAAAAATTTACTACCCACACTGTCTTAGTTTCTTGGTTGGTAAAATGATGTCAGTCCTCAAATGTGAATATATATGCATACAAGTACACACATCATGGGGCTGTGAGTGCAAAGAGTCAAACCTCAGCCAAGGCTGGGTGCAGTGGCTCACACCTATAATCCCAGCACTGTGGGAGGCCAAGGCGGGAGGACCACCTGAGGTCAGGAGTTCAAGAACAACCTGGACAGCATGGAGAAATTCCGTCTCTACTAAAAATACAAAAATTAGCCGGGCGTGGTGGTGCACCCGTGTAATCTCAGCTACTTGGGAGGCCACAGCAGGAGAATGTCTTGAACCAGAGAGGCGGAGATTGCAGTGAGCTGAGACGATGCCACTGCACTATAGCCTGGTGATAGAGCAAGACTCCATTACACACACACGCGTGTGCGCGCGCACACACACACACACACACACACCCTCAGCCAAAGCCATCCTGGGAAATGATCACAGTACAATATTCTGCTGTATGGAGAAAGATCTATTCCCTAGAGAGATTCAGGTATCTAGATGAATCTATTAAAAATCTTAAAAAGTTTCACTATCCTGGAGACAAAACACATTAGTACATTATTAGAATAAATTTGTAAAATTATTTTTTAAAAGCAACAATGGAAACAAATAGCAAGATTCAAGTTTTATGCAATCTAAAAAAGTTCTAATATAAAAGCCAGCTTCTCATCAAGGAAGTAGGCCACATACAGAAAAAAAGGTCAGGATCTCACACTTAGGCTATTTAAAAGAGGTTAGTGCTACCAGAGACTCCTTATTGATGTGGTAAGATTCCCAGAATAGAGAAGCAGGGACTTTCTCCCTCTATCTTGTTGCAAAAGTGAAAGCACTACCAGGGGTAAAGTGTGGTCAGACCAGTTTCACCTCTGTTAAAGAGCTATACCATTGTCAACTGTCAGTCACAGGGTTAAAGATACCAGACTAACATATTAACAAATGCAACCAACTAAAACACACAGACCAAATTATAGGATGCTGTGCACACTCTTCAGAATCTATTCCTGTAGCACACCTTCTGTCCTGACCCCCATTTCTTATCCCTCTCACCGCCTCACCACAGAGCATTCAGCTCAACTACTCTTTTCCCTAGCAATCCGACCTGCAATCAAAGCACACAGGCCACACCGGAGGAAGTGCTATGAAACAGTTCATCCTCACCACACTGAATACCTGATTTCATTATGCCTGCCACTGTTACTTGATTCATTTTTACCCAATAAATTAAAAATAACTGATTAGATTCTCAGCTCTTATTCCCTACCCACCCACCTATGCCCCTGTGATGAACTTCCAGGCATGCCAGCCATATAATAATATTATTATTAAAATTACAATAACAACCAACATATAGTGAGTGTTTACAATGTCTCAGGCACTGCTCTAAATAATTTAGAAGTGTTGATACATTAACATGGTGGAGACTCCAATTACCCCCATCTCACAGGTAAGGACAGTAAGCACAGAGAAGTTAGGGTCCCACAGCTCAAGGGTCAGACCAGCACCCAGAGCCAGGCAGTCTCCAGAACCTATGGTATTAACCACTATGCCACTCTACTTCTCAAGAGAGGCAGCCAGAATGGAAGACATACAGCCTCCAGAGAAGGTACCTGAGAAATTTTTTTCCACTTGCCTATTCCAGGAATTACTCATGAAATTACTTTTTTGTCTATTACATAATTAAGTTTCATAAACAAAAAGTATAGAATCAGTGAAATGGTAAGAGAGACAAAATGGCACTCTTTTCAGGCTTGTCCCAGACACACTGAGAGGCTTGTCTCAGACATACTGGGAGACCTCTGTCACTCTGTAAGTGTACCTTTACAAAATAGGAGTAAGACTTCCTGGTCCTCTTTTACCTGTTAATATAAATTAAATATATACAATTAATAAATATACAAATATTGCAATATTTCTAAAAGATTACATATTTAGAAAAATATATAAACTTGCTTAGGAAGTTAAAGCATCTATGAAGAAAAGTTTGTGTCTAAACAAAATAATCACTAAACCCTTATTTCAAACTTCTAGGTTTCAATAATGGATTCTCATTCTTGGCTTAACAGTCCGTATCAATCCCCTTTTCCCTGGACCACATGCTGGAATAGAAACTAATGTCAAAAAGTTGATGTGACTTCTGATGTAACTAACCCATATCAAACCCCAGTACTATTAATTGGCAAAGTTACCCAATAATTATAGTAATACCATTCTACCAATAAGGAATTCAGACTATTGACAGAAACACAAACATGGCCTCGTTCTGACCTGATTTTAGGGCCAAATTCTTGATGAGAATCTTTCCTCTTGTTACAAGCAACTTGTGTGGACACAAACTTGGCCATGGATATTGGTGAGACTGGCTTCTGGCTAAGTGAAGGAAGCAACTGGCCCAGACAGCCATGACTATTCCTTAACAGGTTTCTATCTCTCCATTAGGCCCCTAAATAGACAGGGCAGAAAGCAGAACAAAACTATCTTTAGCTCCCTAAAATGACTGCCACATAGGCAGACCATCCTTCTAGGTTCAGGGAATAAGGTCATATGAGGATCAGAGATCCCTTTAATTCAATCCCCAGGCAGCCTGTCATTCTCTTTACTTACTAAAAGTGCCAGGAACAGGCCTGCCAAATTTCCTTTTTCAGCACCACAATCTCTTGCCTTAACCAGACAGTCTCCTTCTGTGCCCCACTAAAGCACAGAAACCAATCCCCATATCTAAAACACATAGTCCTTCCAAGGATTTTTTTTTAAGTATCTAGGGCTAGTAACAACAAAGAAACATAAAAGTAGGAAAAAGGGCATAAGCTGAATTATCTATCTAATGAAAGCATTTACCATGATTTGAGTCTAGGAATAAACTCTAGAAACATGATGGATTTAAATACAGTCACTCTGAGCTATGAATTGAAATAACAGCCACTGAATGGTCACCCAAAAGCTAGGACAAAATGAGTTACTGGCAGTCCACAAATTCCCAGTGGTTCCAAACATAGCCAAGCCCAAAAATCACAACTGGCATTTTGCTGCGCTCTCCAACAAAGAACTACATCAATTCATGTGTCCAATCCTTGAACCAGGCAAGCCAGAACCAAGAAAGAGACAGGGAAGACACTGAACTCTCAAGACAGCATTGGCATCTCTATCCCTGGGTCTCTAGGATTCCGGCCAACAAACTGTGCCACAACATCACTGGAAACCATTAAGGGGGAGATGTTTGCTCCCAGCTGAGATAGAGAGTATTTGTGGTAGACTGCCTGAGGACAGGTAGCTTATCCTCTCCTCGACATGCTCTAAAAGTTGTCCTTGGATCAAGCCAGCCCTTTGAGCTATGTAGGTGAGATACATGATCTTGTCCCTTATAGTTACTCTTTCCTAAAATCATGCTTTGTCTCAATGTTATTAATTTGCATCGATAGTACAAAAGCAACTGTTTCACAAATCACTGTTGCGTGTATTGATATGTACATTCAAGATAGAGCTCATGGACACATCTTCTCCATGATGTGTCCATGAACTCTGTCTTGAATATACGTAACAAGAAAAGTTATGCTCCAGCCGGGTGCTGTGGCTCACACCTGTAATCTCAGCCCTTTGGGAGGCCAAGGCAGTCCAATAACCTGAGGTCGGGAGTTGGAGACCAGCCTGACAAACACAGAGAAGCCCTGTCTCTACTAAAAATACAAAATCAGCCAGGAGTGGTGGCACATGCCTATAATCCCAGCTACTTGGGAGGCTGAGGCAAGAGAATCACTTGAACCCAAGAGGCAGAAGTGCAGTGAGCCGAGATCGCACCATTGCACTGGTGCAACAAAGAGCGAAACTCCGTCTCAAAAAAAACCTCCCTCTTTGTTCTATTCTCTGTGAAGCTTCAGACCCTGCCTAGTATGTTTCTGCCTAGAAGCCTTAACATGGCTTTACTGTATGTCCTTACACATTTCCCATTGCCCCAATTCCTTTTCTGCTTATTTTAATTCTGTTGCATTGTACACATTTTTGTAAGCCAGCTCAAAGATATGTCTGAATGACAGTGAAAATAAAATAAAATAGGACAAAGGTATCTTAAAAACTAATATTCTCTACACAAACTGCTGCTTCATCCAAATGATCTTAAAGGAGAGACACAAAACTAATTGTCCTAAAGGACCAATAGCATCTTTAATACTTCAATCTATTCAATAGCTATACCAGTCATCATCACCAATCCAAAAATAACCTGAGATCCATCCCACACTTTCACAATTAGATACTAGGGCTGCCAAATATAAGGTGGTAGAAAAACACAGACAAAGGCATACAGATACAACACACACACATACACACAGAAACAAAACACAAACACACATACACACACACCAGCAGCCAAAATAAGCATTTTCTGCTGATTCCTGTTCATTCTTTTTATAATACCTAAGTATCACCTTATAGTACATACTTTCACCTAATCTTTCTTACTTAATCTTTCCAACAATGTTGTGAAATAGGCTAAGTGTTATTACCCCATTCTACAGAAGAAGAAACAGATTTCTTGGGAGATTTGCCCAAAGTTATGCAACTAAATGAGTGCTGCAACCAGGACAGTCACTCATGGTCCAGAAGTTTCTTCTCCATAAGAATCCTTTTACAGGTAGGCATTCCAGGGACACATTAAGAAGGTCGTAGAAGCATAAGCAAATCAAGTAAAAAAAAATGGGCAACCACACTGCTTAATTATACTCTGGAGTTTAACTCACACATCTGTGCACTAAACATTTCTTTTTACACTTTCCAAGCAAAAGACTTAGAGCCTCCATTCTTCCGGGTGCCAACATTCTACCTAAAAAATTAGTTTTCCTTTACTTTGGCCTGATCATGAATGATGCCAGATGTTTCTGGGGCCAACAGGTTTTTCTATGCCAAAATTTTCCTAACTCGAAACTCAAGCCACAGAAATGTCTATCCAAATAGAAACCCTAAAACTACCTTATTTTTTTTGAGACAGGGTCTGGCTTAGTCACCCAGGCTGGAGTACAGTGGTAGTACAATCATAGCTCACTGCAGCCTTGAGTTCCTGGGCTCAAGTGACCCTCCCACTTCAGCTTCCCAAGTAGTTGGGACTACAGGTGCATGCCACCTCACCTGACTAATTTTTTAATCTTTCTGTAGAGATAGGGTCTGGTTATGTTTTCCAAATTGGTAACCAACTCCTGGGTTCAAGCCATTCAAGCTATCCTCCAGCCTCAGCTTCTCAAAGTGCTGGGATTACACGCATGTGCCACAGCACCCAGCTGCCTTTTTTTTTTAAGGATCAAGTAAAAAACAATCATTCCACTAATGGTTTTGTTTAAAGAAGATGAAAAGACACATTCTCAATTCCCATCTGATTTTCTGGAATGGGCAAATGCACTTTTCTCCATCCTTTCACTCTGGAGTCTGTATGTATACTCCAAAGTTCAGCTAGCGTCTCAAAAAGGAGGAATTTAATTTTTTCCCTCTACCACAAATGTAATGTTTGAGAAAGGATTCAGTATTAGGATCTTCAGAGGCTCAACTATCAGAAAAATCACAGAATTTTAGAGCTGGAAAGGACCTCAGCAATATCAGAGAGGAGTTAACACATAGCCCATCCTCTGTAATGCTCATGCTGTGCATGGAAAGGTCATTTCCATTTCTGTTCTACTCAGGTCTTGCTCACCAAGTTCTGAATTCCAAGGCTCAACCTTAAAGAAGAACATACAGTCTGGGGGTGTAAGGGCTGGAGAGGGAGAGAAAAATAGCCTCTCTGATACATAAGCTCCTAAATCACCTGTTTAATAGTAAAAATCACAGCAAAGTAATCTGAGCAAAAACATTTGGATCCATAAACTCAAGAGTCTATGGACTGACAATATCCCAAGCCCTGCTATCCACTACGTCATTAGACTGTGAAAACAGAAACCAAGTTTCCACCTCTATATCTGCAGATCTGGAACAAAGCACCTGGCATACAAACAGTGTTCAATAAATGAGTTCAATAAGTGAACAAATAAAATAACTTCACAGCCAACAATCGAGTACGAAGATGTCAGGGCCATCTCTGTCTTACAACAAATGACATACACATGCTTCATAAAGGGAAAAAAAAGTGAAATTGTTTTCAATTTCTTTAAGGGGAAAAACATCATCTTTCAAAAAGCGTTTGAAGCCAGAGTTATCGTTCCCAACAAAATGTACCTTTTATGAAATATCTACATACTACATAAATAAGGGTCCAATTTAGCCTATTTAAATTTTAAATTCCTATAAGATAAATACATGTTATTTATAACATATAAATATTAGAAACAAACAAATGTCAGAGAATAGAGGATTGGACAAATAATATGATATATCCAAACAATGGTATTCCATATGACTATCAAAATTAACTCTATAGAATCCTGAAACCTCATGTCAAAATATTATAATAAATCAAAAAGTCAGGTTTATACATACTTACATATACACATATACATTGTATATACACACACACATATATATATATGCATTCTTAAAATTTGAACTCATGGGAGTAGATATACATTATTATTTTTATGTGTCCCCAAAACACTGGGAAGATATATGTTCAAAAGAAGCATGATTATTTCTTAGTGTTAGGATTACTGATAACATTTTCTACTCTGCACTTTTTAGGTATTTTTGAAATTTTTCTCCAGTAAACATACATATATTAAGATATATTACACGTAGAGAAGACAACAGGAAACATGTCCGTTTTTCAGAAGAATAAAAAACGAACACCATTGCAACCACAGGTATGGTTAGTAAAGAGAACATTACAGTACCTCAAAAGCCCCCTTGTGTGTTTCTCAATGGTCAAATCTCCCTCACCCCAACCACACCACTATCCTGACTTTGATATTAATTGTTACTACCGACAAATGATTTTTTTTTTAGGCAGAGTCTTGCTCTGTCGCCAGGCGCCAGGCTGGAGTGCAGCAGCGCAGTCTCGGCCCACTGCAACCTCCGCCTCCCATGTTCAAGCAATTCTCCTGCCTCAGCTTCCCCAGCAGCTGGGACTATAGGCACACACCACCAAGCCCAGCTAATTTTTGTATTTTACTAGAGATGGGGTTTCACCATGTTGGCCAGGATGGTCTCCATCTCTTGACCTCGTGCTCCGCCCACCTTGGCCTCCCAAAGTGCTGGGATTACAGGCGTGAGCCACCATGCCTGGCCCCAACAAATGATTTTTACATATGTGATCAGAAAAAAAAGTGACAGGTTCTTGCCATAGGTATGAAGATACTGTTCATATGTGAAGGAAAAAAAACAAAGTAATTCACACTTTTAGAATAACATGATTTTGGTATCTTTTCCAGGAATGTACTTGTATCCAATCATACCTCCTACCTCATCTGGTCTAAACATATGGCTGACCATAAGTTACGAAAGATGGCAGCACAGGGCTAAAGCTGACTTAATTCCGGTACTGTTTTTCTAGCCAAGTGACATAACCAGCCACCAAGTAATCTTAACAACAGCTTTGAAGGAATATAAGCAAATTGGTTGCCAGCTTCATGGGAAAGAGAAAAGATATTTACTCTCTTGATTGACAGGATATCCTCACAAAGATTACCATGTGCTAAAATGTATTTGTCTGCATATTTTAAGTACTGTAAAGTAATAGTGGATGGGTAGTTTCCCTCCTTCTTTCAGTAATGTAAAGTAGGCCAGCTGTGTTACTGTTTTGATAGAGGGTATGGCATACTACATGTATACTTTCAAAGATAAGTTTTATATACCTGGGATTCTCAGAAAATACTATTTGGGGATAATCACTGGGAATTACTAAAGCTACACTATAATCTTAAGTTTCTTCATGATAGGAAATTTCACATACCCAAATGGAAGCCACACTATCTACGTGTATCAAAACCAAGTAGCAAAATGGAACCACAAAAACTGAATAAAAATAAAATAAGTCAAACTATAATCACCAAGAATGAGCTAGCTCAACAATAGGGAATATGTGGAACAACCTAATCCCTCCACCCACTGTGTGTCAACTATTAGGAGAGTCACCTGGATGGGCACATCTGTTGAATTACACACCGTTTAAACATTCATTTGTTGCCTGTCGTCAGCTGTCATGTGACTGTAAACCTCAGACAAAAGATGTATTGAACAGCAAAAGGATTATTAGACACGGTGGTATTTTTGGAAGGCTGCTGTTGCATTGGAAAAACAAATGAGACAGGTATAGTGATTTAGCTGATGCAAAGAAGTATACACATAGTTTTATGGAGAGGTAGTGGTGGAAGTGAGGCTGTACAGAGATGATCAGGAAAACTGCAGGCCTCAGAGCTAGGAGGTTTATCCCAACGGTAATTACTGCTACTGAACTGGGAATGGGACCCAGGGGAGCAGAGAGCACATTCACAAAGGTAATAAACTAGAGAAAAGAAGTAGAATAAATGAAATACATTCCTAACTACTACTCCTACAGCCCCACTGTCAAAATCTTGATTTTGGGCCTGGCATGGTGGCTCACACCTGTAATCCTAGCACTTTGGGAGGCCAAGGCAGGCAGATCCTGAGATCAGAAGTTCAAGACCAGCCTGGCCAACATGACGAAACCCCATCTCTACTAAAAATATAAAAATTAGCTGGGCATAGTGGAACGTACCTGTAATCCCAGCTACTCAGGAGGCTGAGGCAGGAGAATCATTTGAACTCAGGAGGCATTGGTTGCAGGGAACCGAGATCACCTCTCACTGCACTCCAGCCTGGGCGACAGAGCAAAACTCCATTTCAAATATAAAAACAAAAATTTTGGCACTGCTATGATTTGAATGTTCATCTGCTCCAAAACTCATATTGAAGCTTAATCCTCAATGTGGCAACATGGAGAGATACAGCCTTTAAGAGATGACTGGGTCATGAGGGCTCTGCCCTAGTGGATTAATGGGTTATCAGGGATAGTGGCTTTATCAGAAGAAGAGAGATCTGAACTAGCCCTTTGCATGTGATGCCCTGTGCCACCTCAGGACTTTGTAGAGTCCCTACCAGCAAGAAGACCATCACCAGATGTGGCCCCTCAACCTTCGATTTCTCAGCCTCCATAACTGTAAGAAATAAATTCCTTTTCTTTATTACCCATTTTCAATAGAAAATGGACCAAGACAGGAACTTCTCCTCTTGCCAGACATGTACTGTCTCCTTTTTTTTTTTCCTTGAGATAGAGTCTCACTCTGTCACCCAGGCTGGAGTGTAGCAGCATGATCATGACTAACTGCAACCTCAATTTGCTGGGCTCAAGTGATCCTCCCACCTCAGTCTTCCGAGTAGCTACAACTACAGGTGCATATCACCACACCCAAGTAATTTTTTATTTTTTATCAAGATGGGTGTCTTGCTATGTTGCCTAGGTTGGTCTGGAACTTCTGAGCTCAAGCAATCTCCTGCCTCACAGCCTCCCAAAGTGTTAGGATTACAGGTGTGAGCCACCTGTCAGACTTTACAGGACAAGAACCATACGCATGACTCCTCTTGTTTCCTTATCATGAAGAACATGGTGCAATGCCTGTGTATATTTTCCAATAGATATATCATGGCTTAGGTTTTTTGGTTTGTTTTCTTTTAAAAATCAGTTTTTAACCAAAGAAGAACCTGTTAACATAGATGAAAAATAACACTCACCAAACAAAAGAGTAATAGTATTTGGTCACCAAGTACTTAGGATGAGCACCTGAAGTTGTATACTGATTTACATTTGGAATTTCCAGGGAAAGATAATAATTCTCTTACCTAATTACATACTATTCATTCATTCACTAACAAACATATGAGAGTTAGAAGAATGTACACATATTGGTCAGAAGTCAGACACTTTTTTCCTAGCACCAAATTCTTAGAGATGCTTTTTATATGTGTATGAGTGTGTGTATGTATAAATATATGTATACAATGCATATGTGTGTATATATGCATGTGTGTATATACACACGCATATATATGCACATGTATTATGAAACATTAAGATACCAGATTACTTCTAAGGTTTTACAAAAGCCAGATATATTACTTGACTATAAAACACTGTATTATTAAATTGAGGGCTCTTACTCTCCATTACCAACAACATAGCACTCTAACTTGGTGATGACAATTGTCTGAAAAGCCAAAATAATATGGTCCAAGTACGCACATTTCTAATGACCTAACTTCAAACAATAATAGAAATCAAGAGAGCCTAAAGAAGTGAACAGATAACAACACGCCCAATAAACCATTCATCTCAAAAATCACTTGTGTAAAGCTGGTTTCTGGCAAATATGGCAACCTGTATAATCATAAAAATTATTATTATACTTTATTAACTATTTCAAAAATACTAATTATATGAATAATTTATTCAAAATCTGGTGCTTAACAAGTTAAACAGAAAAATTTAGAAAACAAAATAATTATACACAGGGAAAGCTAACATAGAGCACCCTATCACACTAGGAAGAAACAGCTGGACAGAGTAATGAAGAGACCACATCAGAACTGCAGCTGGAAATCTGGATAGATCACAATGCCATATAATCCTGACTACGTAAGTGCAAAGCCAATATATTCCTGTGGTTCAGGTGCTGCATTCAAAACTCTTACAGTTCTAAACCTGCAAGGACAGCTTATATCAAGAGTCATACAACCTAAAAGGTAAGCTCAGTCTAGCACCCTAAAAAATGCATCACTACCTGGACATTTAGGACAGCCTGAGTTTTATCATCATTTACACTGAGCAGTATAAATCTTATCTTTTAAAAGATCCTTCTATGGGGTTCAAATACCATCATTACCTTGAATTTATACAGTGCCATGACCCAAATCCACAGAGTAAAGTGAAAGCCTTAGGGGAGGAGAGAGGAAAGACATCCCAATCTTTTAACAAAGCGAAGTACATTAGGATGGGGGTACATGTGGAAAGTGAGGAGAAGGATGAGTGACAGAAATGCAAATCTGTATTTCAGGAGCCATAGCTACACACAGTGAAATTCTGCCAACCCTCGGTTTTACCATTTGCAAAATTGGATGTAGTTTTACCAAAGTTAGCCTGGCGCCAACCTAAAGAACTCAAACGAAAAAGTTGATGGGTAGTCCAAATCTTCCCTTTTGTCCCTTTGATTCCAGAATTAACATTTGTACCTATATCCTAAATTGAAACCCTAAATTAACATCAATCATTTCATAGTCCTTACTGGCCAACCCCTTCTAATCTAAGGGTCTCATGCAGTACACCAACACTACTATGAAGACGGATGGAGGAAAAAGAAAATAAATATATTCTTGCCATTTATCGTTAACCTCTTCAGCATGACAATTTATGACAGGTGCCCAGTTCTAACTAGACTGTCTCAACAAGGAGTTTGGGGAGATGCCTACATAAATGCTTGTGTATCGAATTTGCTTCTGATGTGCAGGTTTTCTTGGTTAGCGGCATGAGACACAGAGCACTTTCCACCTACCGCTTGCCATGCTTTGCTTGAACAAGCAGTGCTCTGAAAACCACAGCAATATTGCCATGGTTAATGTAAAATATTAATGTCTCATTTGTTCAACAGTTTTGTGGAAATTAAAACTTTTAGGTTAATCATATACTGAACAATTTTAATTAAAACAGTTATAAAACAATTAATTCACAAGAGCTAGCTTGGAACTTTGCCAGACTTATTGGTTTAATGCATGTAGGCAAAACTCATTTTTTTCCCTTTTGACTTAATGAATGCTAATATGTGACACAAAATATGCATACTAAGCTCCTAATACAGTTAGTCCATCTGGTTTTTCTTGCATTCTCTATTTGTCATTTTTCTTTGATAGCAAAATTGAAAATGAGTTCTCTGTTTTAGAAATGATAATGATGCCATGTGCTGTGCTTCATTAAAAAGTGCTCTTTATAAAAATCTTCCAGGGTGAAATAAACACCTTAAGTATGCTCTTTGTGTTGTCATATGGCTAGGAATGAAAGGAAACGCAGGCTCACAGACTGGGTCTGGAACCACAACTGCAGCGTGAGATTATACTGCCCTTTCACTGACATTTCCAAAGATTCTTTTCTTTCTGAGGGTACTATGAAGACACAGAGGATAAAATATGGGTTTAAATGTCTAAGAAAAATCCTCAAGTATTTCAATTTGTTCTACATTACAATTTGTTTGATTCATTTTGGGATCTATTTGTTTGCCAAAGTAAGCACAGATCATGCCCTTTGTTGAATATTTAATGCATGCAAAATTACCTTTTCAGTGCAGGCTAAGAGACCTGTTATTTCCAAGAAGGCTTAAGAACAGCATTGTGTCTGATGACTATACCTTCAGATTGGGATTCCAGGCAAGAGCCCACAGAAAGCATACTAAGCTGTTAGCTTCTACTAACAGTATACCTCTGCATCCACCTAAGCCTTGCCCTGAATCTGAATACTCAAGGCTTTACAGTTTATCAAGCTTCAGAAATACAAAAGGTATATAAAACCCAGTCCTTCCAGTAAAAGCACAAGCATGGGTACTTCATCCCAGCTCCCAATTCAAATTTAAGTAACTATATAAAATCCTGTTAGAGCTGAAGAAATGAATTCAATGTAATTCAACCCTCAAATGGTGAAAACGATCTCCAGCACAATTATATTAGCTGATACCTTCACATCTGGTGTGTATCTTATTATTTCTGGTTGGGCACATCACATGTGAAGCATATAAACCCATAAAAAGTATTAGATTTCCCTCTTAACCACCTCTCAGGCCAAAACAAAAAAAATTCTCCACTTTCATTTATGCTTAAAGCATAAATAAAGCAGTTGGAATAGAAGGCTTACCAATTTAACACCAATGTATCAGCCAAGGCACTCTGGGAAGTCAAAGTTTCCCTCATTAAGGTATCAGAGCATAAAGCTATTTGACAATGAGAGTACCAGCTTAGACATGGGAATATTAATATAAAGAACAACAGTTAAAAGCCTAATTTCAAACAATAGACAGTTGAAGCTTAGGCAGTTAAGTCACCTGAATCCCAATCAGTTAGAAAAGTAAACACTGTAATGTAAGTTTGTCCTGATAAATTTTCTACGTATGAGCATTTAATAACATCGATTTGTGAAAAGCAACTATCTTCTTCTGGTCTGATCTCTTTGTGGAAATCACACCAGACAGACCTAACAGAAAAGGGCTGCCTAAATGATCACAAATACATTTGGAACTCTTAAAGTCTGTAATTCCATAAGATGTCTGTTGTAACTAAAATCATAAAATGTGAGGATTGGGAGCGACCTCAGAGATTACTATATTTTACTACAAGTCTCCTCGTTATGAAAATAAGGAGGGGGGGGCGGAATCTACATTTCTAATGTTAGGAAGTTGAAGCCAAGAGCTAAAATGATATATATGAATTACACAGGAATTTCAACAAGCTAAACGTGCCCTCATCACTGATACTTCAGAGGTGCTTTCAATATACCAAAGTATTTAAATAAAGGCTCCAGCCCTAGAAGGTTAATGGCTAACCTCTGCTTCCAGGGAATCCATTTTCCTTCAAGGCAGAAATTCTTAACTAGAGTGATCCTGTCCCTCATTTGGCAATGTATGCAGACCTCAACACACTTGAGGGGTGCTATTGGTATCTGGTGTGTAGAGTCCAGGGATGCTGCTAAACATCCCACAATACACAGGATACTCCCACAACAAAGAATTATGCAGCCCAAAATGTCAAGAGTGCTGAGCACCACCAGCAACACTCAAAACACACCTGGAACTGGAAAATAATGCCCCCAAACACTCCTCAACCTTGTAATAAGTTCGTTGGCTCTTCCAGGAAGCAATTACTATCAAAATGGTTCTGACTTTTCCCATCTCCTACACAGTACTAAAAAGTTAAATCAACTGTTTTTTGTTTTTTTGACAGAGTCTCACTCTGTTGCCCAGACTGGAGTGCAGTGTGGCCCAACCTTGGCTCACTGCAACCTCCACCTCCTGGGTTCAAGAGATTCTCATGCCTTACCCTCCCAAGTAGCTGGGATTACAGTAGCACGCCAATACGCCCAGCTAATTTTTTGTATTTTGAGTAAAGACGGGGTTTCACCATGTTAGCCAGGCCAGTCTCGAACTCCTGACCTCAGTTGATCCACCCACCTCGGCCTCCCAAAGTGCTGGGATTACAGGTGTGAGCCACCGTGTCCAGCCAAAATCAACTGCTAATATTAAAAAAAAAAAGCTCTGAACGCCTTTGATTCTTATTAGGGAAGAGTTTCTTTAAATGAAGGAGTGGGAGAGAGAGGGAGGGGGAAGGAGAAAAGAATAAGAAGTATATATGGGTGGTGGGAGGGAAGGTAATACTGGCTTTAGAACAAGATAAAAGGAGCAAATAAAGAAGAAAAATTACCCTCTCCTACAAATATGTGAAAGCATTTCAAATCATTGCAATTACATATGCCCAGGAGAATACCTCTTCACATTCATGAGGTATTTTCTCCTAATCCTCACGCTATTTCAAGTTAAAATAACACTCTCACAAAGTAGCTGAGTAGCACCATTTCAGGTGATAAATAAAGGCAAAGACAGACACAGCCCAGAAGGTGTTCCACATGGAAGACACATGCAACACTATAGCATGGTTTTCATCATTCCCAAAGATACTCTTGTTCATAATTCTGGAACATACAATCCTAACCTGTCTTACACTGTGGAACACCATCTCAGTGTAACCATGAGACCAAAACAACATAAGTGTCAGAGTTTTTTAAAAAGCACTTCTCTTTCCCTTGGTCATGGGCCTCAGACCTTAGAGATCAGAAAAAGAAAAAGATCACACCAACTGCTGTCCTAGTTAAGCTTATACACAATGTATTTGTAGAGGCAGGTCATAGGATGTAAGAAACAACCACCAACACCAGATGGTTTCAGAGGTATAGTGCCTGCATTTACAGGACTGTGAGAAGGAAAAGATGACTGGAAGCTATAGTAATTTTCCCCACCTCTCCCAACCACCTTAGTCTATAGAATGGCAAACACTGTGGACAGGACAAACTTTCTACTTTCAAATTCTACTCTTTAAGATTTTTCCCTTCTAACATTTATTGTCAACTTGACCCAATTAACTTTTCCTTATAATTCCTTTTTTTTTTTTTTTGAGAGAAAGTCTCACTCTTGTCCCTCAGGCTGGAGTACAATGGCACAAACTCAGCTCACTGCAACCTCCACCTCCCAGGTTCAAGCAATTCTCCTGCCTCAGCCAGCTGAGTACCTGGGATTACAGGTGCCTGCCACCATGCCCAGCTAATTTTTGTATTTTTTAGTACAGACGTAGTTTCACCATATGGCCAGGCTGGTCTTGAACTCTTGGCCTCAGGTGATCCACCCACCTCGGCCTCCCAAAGTGCTGGGATTACAGGCATGAGCCTCTGTGCCCAGCCAGAATTTTTACAATATTTTGGTAAGGCAGGTTCATCACCTTCAAGAAAATGTCTTCTCTGAAACTTTGTACCTCACAAATCAATCTTTCCAGGTTCCAGTCTTTATTCCTCTCTAGTCCTCTCAATTTTTCTAGAGAGCAAGAAGATTCCCTGAATGTACAGAACTCTCTCCAGATCTAGCAGTATTACCTCTGGACAGGGGCAAAAGTCTTGCCACCAATCTCATAATTCCTGAGTTGTTTCTTGTTCAGCTTTGATTGGCAGCTTTCCCATTTCTCAATGACATGGTAAAGCCAAGAGTAGCTTTCTACATATTCTGTACAACTACGGTTAAAAAGTGAAAACACCCTGTTCTTTTGTTTTGCTTCATCACTGGTTTTACAACAGCCATGTCCAAATCAGCATCTTTTCCAGATCAACTTTTCACTGACATTATAGAACCACCCCCGCTCAAAATAAGTAAGTTTTACATTTGCCAATAGTTAGGATCTGCATCCAGAGAAATCAATAGTAACTGCCTTCTGCCTCTTCCTAGAATTTCACTTGTTTTGTTTTTCCTCTCCTGGAGGCTGTCACCATGAAGTCCAAAAAGGTTCAGAAGTGAACGTACTAAAAATAAATAAATAAAAGTCTATACTGTCAAACATCAAAAATTGAAAAGTGCCTGCAAAACTCAGCAGTATAAATGATGAAAGCTGCTATAAAAAGCCCCAGAAACACCAACCACATAGGTACAAAAGGAAAACAGCGGGAAAGGAGAAAGCAGGTGACCCAGGATGGAAAAATCAGTATGAAAACACAGACATCTTTCAACACTGCCAAGAAGTCTTCCAACAGAACCCAAGGAATGTGGAGGCTCTAAGCCTGGAATGTTGTTTCTCAGCTCTTTCTTTTAGATTCTCCTGGAGTGCCAAGGCAGAAGGATGGGGAATATACCACCAATGGCAAACAAAACGTACTTTTTCAGTGGTGTAGAGGTTATAGTTTTTATCCTCTAAAGTCTGTTATTAAGTAGCAAAATCAACTTGATATTGATCAAAATGGTTAACATCTAAGGGCAGGGAAGCTAAGGGAACATGGGAAGCTAACAAATCACAGATGTACAAAGTAACAGGTAAGAAAGAGAAAGCAGGTAGCTGAGTCATAAAATGAGGAAAAGGTTTATTCAGACAAAATGTCGAAGTATGGCTTTAGGCTGGATTTATGCACCAAATGATGAAATCCTGGGATGCAACCACTGAGGAAGTGGGATAGTATAAACAACAGAAGGCCCCTGGAGTCATGATTTGGGTTTGAAACTTGGCTCTGGCTGTTAATTCTCAAACTTTAGGAAAGCCAAATAAACTAAGCCTCAGCTTTCCCACCCATAAAACAAGAATATTATCCCTACTATGCAGAGCTGTTCTAAGTAGTCATCCCATGGTGGGTCGCCAAAAAGTGGATGTAGTGGCATCTTGAAAACAAAAACAAAAACAAAAAAACACTGCTTCCTAAATAAAGCCCTGAATGTCATCCCTTTAAATTATGTAATAAGAGAAAAATAGAAAGAAAAAAAAAATCACACTCCCCTAAAAGATTCCACAAGAAGCAATGTATATATGGACAAAATTTAATAAGGGTCTGACCTGAGACTCCTAGGAAAGCTTAGATCCTGGTTTCTCTTCTCTATGCATCTCCTAATCTTCCTTCCTTCTTCACAAATCCTTCTACTCCCTCAAATCCCAGTAAACCAAACAATATTTCCAGTTAGTCAGGTTCTACAAATTACTGATTTCTTTCTCACTTTCTTCCTAAATACTTTAATGCCCTCCAACTCCCCTGCGTGACATTTGTGGCATTGGTCATTTTAAAGACACTGTCTCAAAAGCCAGATTTCAAGGTCATCAAACATCTGCCGTTGCTGGTTTGTTTTGTTTTACCTAAGTATCTTTAAAATAAACTTTACCTGTATCTCATCTGCCCTCCTTCAAGCATATTCCTTAACAGTCAATGGAAGTAGATATGTGAATAGCAAAAGCATAATAATTTAATTCACTAAACAATTTCATAGTGGTTCTCAAAGGCCACACTGTTTACATTTGGTAATTGCTATTATTCTCTGCAGTGTTTACTTTTTAAACCACAGATTTATTCTTTTTTTAAATGAGTATCACTGGTAATGAACTGAAGAGCCTATAAAGATACTGATGTCTTTAAGAAATAATGCACTACATAGTACCATCAAGTAGTTTGCTCATGAATATCTCCAGGTTTATTTGACTTGTCTTTCATCACAAAGAATAGCCTTAGCAAAGAAAGAAAGAGATGAAGACATGAAGAGTCACGCCATTTCTTTACTGTGAGTCTTGGTCACTTTAGCCTCTCTGTGCCTCTTGGTGTCATTGCATCCCGTATAATAGGTTCAAAACCTAGAAAATAAATAAGGATTAACTCTTTATATTTAAGTTTCTCAGAAGAGAAACAGTATATAATTATGTAGCTCTAAGAAATGAACCACTACTTCTAAATGAACCACTACTTCTAAAACCTAAATCTAAGGTTACAAATGAATAACAAGAGAAATAGGTCAGTCAGTCCTTCATCTGACATTCACTGAACACTTTTAGGATCAGAAGAACTCATTTGTAAACTCAGATTTATATTAGAAATAATTCAATAAGCATTTACACTATTTGCCTTCAATATAATAGGAAAGGGGTCAGCAAACTACTTCTGTGAAGTGCCAGACAGCAAATAGTTTAGGCTGTTCAGGCCATATGGTCTCTGCTGCAACTACTCAATTCTGCTGTTGTAGTGCAAAATGATGCCAAAGACAATAACATAAACGAATGAGTGTGGCTGTATTCCAATAAAACTTTATTTATGAACACTGAAATTTAAATTCCACATAATTTTTGCGTGGCATGAAATATACTTCCTTTGATTTATTTTCAATCATTTAAAAAGGTAAAAACTGTTCTTAGCTCATGACCGCATAAAAGCAGATGGTGGCATGTTTTGGCCTGTGGTTTGGCAAACTTTGGTTTGCCAAGCCCAGTACCTGGCCCAGGTGCTGAGCATTTGAACAACATCAAGAATAATTATACAATTTCTCTGCTTTTTAAGACAAAAGGAAAGGTAAACCAACAATTACAGAACAATGTGATAAATGCTAAGAAGTATGCCCATTGTTACAGGAGCCAGAGATGGAGCAACTAAGGAAATTTCTCCTAAATTTCCAATGAGGTCTTAATATAAACAAACTAATGCAATTCTAGTTTGACTTTTCTATAACAAATTGTTAGAAGTTACCTTACAAACAAAATTTGACTTCAAAAAAAATCCTTCACCACCCACATCTGCTAAGATTTTATCAGAACGAGCCTGGGTATATTCTGGAACATCCTTTTTAATTATCATTCCAGGCCAGGACCTCCGGCAAAATCCATTCTCCATTGATCTGCCAGGAAGCAAGCACAACCCAGGTGGTAGCTGACTGAGATTCTTAAGGACAAGTCCACAGGTCTCACCTGTTTATTTCACCATAGTCCGTTAGCTGTCATAGGTAATAGTTTTCAAGTACTCTGGGATAGGAAAAATATCACACAAGTTTTTTCCCCCAAGTGAAAGGTCAATGGAATATCAGCTTGGCCAGAGTCTCAAATATTTGCCTGCCTGTACCCCAATGGTTCTGCCTAATCAAATCAGGTTTATTAGAGGGTCACCTCTAATCAGCACCAGGTTTTATCTGCATTTGGAGATGCTTAGGCAGATTTATCTTAATTACCTCAGAACAAACTAAGCTTGGGTCTTGAGACTTAATTGTCACAACTGTCTGCCTGGTTGTTTTCTTCTGAGGGGAAAGCTGAAGGAGCCAGGAGCCAAGCTGACATCATCAGCTGTGTATTTAATTAAAGCAAGATGAAGGGCAGGCAAGCTGGGAAGGACGGTGGGTCTGTCCCAATCCAGAAAGGCTGCACTACTCACGGAAATGTAACAAACTTAGATCTTCCCATTCATCTGGCAAAAGGACTATCTTTCCTGAAGTCCAGGAAAGGAAACACCAGTGTAAGCCTCTGACTTCTCCATGAGCCCTAAATGAAAAAGATTCAGCAACTACCACCTCCTAAAAGCCAACAGGACACATATTCTTTAAAATAAAATCCGAAATAACTATATATACTCACATAAGCCACATGTTGGGCTTGTAATCCAACATCAAATTCACAAATTCAAGCAAGTTCTCCCACTTGAAAACACAGAGAATAAAGTGAACCCAAGATCTAGGTGGTTCTTTTCTTGGTCATTTTCCTCCCCTGGAAGCCAGTCTCCTCAAGGTCAGGGAGGAGTGGAGCTATGTCTCATTCACCTTTTTATCCCCATGCTATATTCGGTGATTAAATCAAAGTTCAGGATACATTCTCTGGCCAACATGCCCTATGTTCTTTTTTGTAAAATCAAAGGAATGATAAAACCCAACAGTAAGAGGGGAAAAAAAGTAAGCAAATTAAACAATTTTAAACTGTGAGCAAAACTGACAAATTTGGATAAAAATCAACAAACCACAGGATGGGTGTTTGTATCTGAATCAGGTTTTTCCCCAACAGAGAGACTGTCAACCTAGCACTCCAAGGAGCATGAGGAACCTGAGCCTTTGTGGTAATACCACTTGAGAATTCATTTCACTCTGTTGGCATGATGGCAAGCTTATATTTCCCCAAAGGCCTTTCCAGGAGATTTAGTGGTCAGTTTTATCAGGATTTCTAATGGCTCTGAAACGAAGCTATGCCACTGTTGTGGTCACCACACATTGGGGAAGGGGCAGAGGGGCCATTTGTCAAGAGGCCCTAAGAAAATTATTAAACAATTCCACCTGCCAAGATAGCTGGAGGCAGGGAAATGAGATCCAGAAGAGAAAGGGGATAAACAGTGAAAAGAAGAAATTTGTCCTGCCATCACCCCATCACTATCTTAATTTTCAGTTATTGACAATGATAAGCATATGACATCAGCAGCATTGCTAAGGCACTGCCTGGGATATAAGGTTTCTGTCCCCATGCCTCTTTTCTGCCCCATATAACCCGTGAGCCTAGCAGGGCTGACTGTAATAGTACAACAGACCAGAGGATGACTGAAACATCGAAATTGTTCCTTAAAGGCTAGTAATAAGCTACTGCCCAAGCCCCTTGTCCTAAACAGGTCCCCAGGAAGGCACGGCCCTCCTGAGGTACTCCCCTAACTTCCTGACACAGTAGGGAGCCTTCATACATTCTCAATATCACATCTCAAGCCAACTGTCTCACCGAGAGAGAGAGAAGCTCATCTTTGGGTGGGGCCAAGAGGGACTCCAGTTCCCTTCCCCCAGATTACCCTTCTCACACCCCTACTGTTTCTCAAACTTTAAAGTCCATCAGAATCACCTGGAGGACTTGTAAAAACAAATTGCCGTGCCCTGCACTCTCAGAATTTCTGATTTAGTAGGTCTGGGGTGGGCCCCAAGAATCTGCAATTCTAACCAGTTCCCAGATGTTGGTGACACTTCTGGACTGGGGACCATAATTTGAGAACCACTGCAGTAAATTTAAAAAAAAAAAAAAAAAAAAAAGAACAAGGAAGTCAGGTAATTGTTGTTTTCGGTTTTTAAAAAATATGACAGGCCCCAAATTAATACAGAGCCTAGAGCTTTTTATATGTACAAAACAGCTGCCAAAATCATGAAGTGTTTGCTTTGCTGTAAAAAGCGGCCGGTTGTGATTTTGCACTCAGCCACAAAGCAGGGTTGTAGATTTTTTTTCATTAACTGAAGGATTTGCTTCATGTCTGTATTATTGTTTTACAGTTTCTAATTACTGGGCTGTAAAGTGTCAAATGGTCAACAAGCGTCCCTATTGTTGTTCAGGTGCATCAACTGATGCTGGTGCTGGAGAGAGCCTTGTTTTATGGGGCTGCTGGGTGACACACTTGCTGCCTGTGGATACTCACATTGCTAAGACAGGAACACAAATTAACCACAGAAACACAACCTCTACCAATTAACTAATCTTTACAAAGCAAGAGCACTTACGGTCTTATTTCCTTGTCAGGAGCCCTATTATTTGACCACACAGTCAAGGGGGACTATAGCTAAAGAAGCCCACCTCTAAACATTTTTCTTTCTGGTTCTTTAAAACACACAGTTGCCATCATCAAAGACCAACCCAGAACACCCCACTTAGTTAAGTTAATTGAAAATATAAGGACAGTAAGTGCTTAGGCTGATGTAAAATGGTAGTTATCTCAGACAGGAAAGTTGTCATAAGCCCAGCCATCCTGGCAGTAACCTTGAAAACCTTTCCCTGAGTAGTTGGATGTGAGGCCTGGATTTGGGCTGCCTGGTTTGAATCTTGATTGCATCACTCATTCCAGCTGTGTACATATGGCATGTTATTGAACCTTTCTGAGCATCAACTTCCTCATCTGTAAATTGAAGACAGACAATGACAGTACATAAACTTTACTGGGCTGACTTCAATATTATAAGAGATAATCTGCGTGAAGTGTTTGTCACAGTGCTGGGCACATGTTAAGTACTGAATAAACTTTAGTTATTACTACTCCTTGTGAGGGTCTGGGGCAGGATATGAAAGGGCCTGTGCCCTCTTTCCCCTTGGGGATGTCAGCAAAGCATGGCAAGGAGAGCAGCTTCTCCTCCGTCCCAAAGGGAACAAGAAGATTAGGAGCTAGACCAAGCAAGACTGGGGGCTGCTGGTGTAGGAAGGGAATCAAGACTTCAAAAGAGAGAAGAAACAGTGGGCTTATAAAGGATTGGTGGACTCTTCCTGGCAAATTGGGCAGGAAGAGCAGAGATAGTGACAGGAAGAAAAAGCAGGCATAGCTGTCCATTGGCTGGTTAAGAGCAGCTCTCAAAGGTCACCAGACCAGTGTCTCATCCTATGATTCCAAAGCATCTGAGAACTATTAGCACAGAATACAGAAGTTTTATAAATTCCCCCTAACCAATCCAATTTTCCTCCTCGTTCAAATTCCCTCCCCAACCTCTGCCCATCTGGAACTGCCTCAGCAGAAATGGATACTAAGTAGAAGCAGAGAGAAGTAAGGAGGTCTCTTCATAAAGTGGAAACAACAGGCCCAGGAGAACAAAGCTGGGCTGATGCAGAGGAGGTGGCAGGCAGGTTGAGCCTCAGGTCAGAGAAGCCACAGAAGTAAAGGTCACAAGTACAAAATGAGCACACATTCTTCCAGCAGCTGCTTCCTGGCAAAGGTAACCCTGAAAAGTAGGCAATCAAGAATCAATAAAAACAAAAAAGGGGCTATTCCTCCTCAAGGAGCATGAATTTAAAAAAAAAACAAAACTCACCACCATTATGTGAGCATATACGTGCACATACAAAGAATTAAAGTAATTCTTAGTACACTTAGAGAAAATTACATTTCTGGCTTCAGATGTGTGTACTCTGCTATGCTCTGAAACTCAAGAGTGAGAAGTGTTCTGTCAATGACCCTAGCTCTTGAAAATACAAGTGCTATACAGGAAGAGAACACCATACACTTGTTGCAGAGGAGTGCTGGAGAGAGATACTATCTTCATCCAATGGGCTAGTTGCACTTTTCTTTCTAAAAGCAAGTCGAAACCATTAATTGATCATAACTATTCTTCAGGCTCCATAAGCTGGCCCACTCCTGAAATTTCTCTTTAGTCTTTGGGGACAGGACACAAATGCAGAGCTGCCCCATTAGAAAAGTTAAATAAGAAACCTAACTCACTTCTTGGCCTAAGGAGAATAACAGCAGAGCCCAGGTGGGAGAATAAATGAAGAGCTAGCAAGTCCACATCAAGAAGGACGTCCCCACTCCACAATAGCACTGGAAGTCCCAAGGTCAGAGTGTCACTTTAGTCCCTTCAATGAAGGAACCTTCTCACATATAACCACGAAATAGCCAGATGCACTGTAAGATGCCTTCCAAACCAATTAACTCAGAGGATCTTAATAGTTGGCACTCGGCTCGGCCTCCTAGCTAAAGCACTATGAACCCTATTTTTAAAGATACTTGGAAAGAAAATCCTGATATCTCTGAAGGCCAATCCAGTGTGTAATAATCACTTGTAGGTCTTGAAATTACTTATATCTAACAAAACTACCTTTGGCAAAGATCTAAAAAAGTCAATTTACATTACTTCTTTCACAGTTCCTCCAGCCCCCACTATGGATGTAGTAAGCATACTTTCAGACCTACATGGTCTCAATTTCTTGCACTTCCCCCCTCCTTTTTTTTTCCAAAAGACATTAAATACATAATAAAAATTGACATAATTCATGTCTTTGTAAAACTTTTCAGGTCCATAAATTCGCAAATTGAGGAAAATCCTGTGGCAAAAAGAATATTTTGCTTCAGAAAAATGGTCACGGTACCTGTGCAAACAGGCAAGAGCCAACAAGCACCTATAATAAAACTATAAACACCCAAAAAATGACAGCTAAGAATGCTTCCAGCTCCCAAGTTCCAAAGTGCTTTATTTTATTCTCAATATCTACTAGCACCTCAGTGCTGTAATCATACTACCGTCTCCACACATTACTACGCATCTCACCCGACCCTCTTTCCCCAAATCAGGGCAAAGAAAAAAAATCTCTTTCACAGGCACTAACAGCTACCAAGCAAAGGGGCAGCCAGGAGACAGCCTATTCTGCTACATGGAATGGCCTCTCTAACAGGTGCAGATGTCTGAGGCATTGTGGCTCACACCTGTAATCCCAACACTTTGGGAGGCCAAGGCGGGCGGATCACTAGAGGTCGGGAGTTCAAGATCAGCCTGGCTAACATGGTGAAATACTGTCTCTACTAAATATACAAAATTAGCTGGGTGTGGTGGCACACACCTGTAATCCCAGCTACTAGGGAGGCTGAGGCAGAAGAATCGCTTGAACCCAGGAGGCAGAGATTGCAATGAGCAGGGATCGTGCCACTGTACTCCAGCCTGGGCGACAGAGTGAGACTCAGTCTCAAAAAAAATAGTTATTTAGATTAACTTGCCCCAAACCAATAAAACCAACATATTCCAGGAAAGTTAAATGCCTGCTCACCTTAACAACTAGAGACCACCATAAAGAGTATAAGAGCAATGCTGCTTTATGCAGACCTGAAATCTTCAATAAGATTAACTTACCTAATAGGATTTAGGGACACTGAAGGCCATTACGGTGTCTCCTACAAGCTGGAGGCTCCAAAGGCTTTAACCATTCGATTTAATCTAATCTGGCCTAATCTAATCAAGGCTGTCTCCCTGCATTCTGTCAGTGGGGACTTTGAACAATAATCTAAAAAAATAAAGAAAAAACTTACATTCAAATCACACCCTGTAAACCAAATATATACTAGCCTTTATCTAGAAATTAGCGCAGACTTGGCTACAAATACGTGTGGGGGTCTTTTGTTGCCTTAATTTGCTAATGTCTATGATCTACATAGGCTAAGAAATGATTTTATCATTGATTTAACCCTTAAATTCTAATTAAACGACAGAAGGAAGATTTCACATATTGATTAGTGATCTTACTCAAAATCCATGGAGCAGAAACCATGGATTCTAATCCCAATTAAGTCACTAAATATCTGAATCAACCTTGAATATTCTGTGTAACTTCTCTGAACCTCTAGTTGCTGGTCTATCATGCGATAAAGAGGTTTCACCCTATTCATAACTACCTCTGGTTACCAGAAGGCAGAAACACAGTCAATCCTTTTAAGTATAGTAGGTGGGGTCTATTTCTCACCCCACAGAGCCATAACCTCATGTAACAAGTGCTTCCAGCTTTGGGGAATTCCCCAAAACACACTAGTTCAAACAATCCAGGAATGACTAGTTTCAAATATTAGCCATTGAGTACAATGGCCACCTTCCTAGCGCAAGAAACATTTCCTCAGGTTCTGCTAACAACACATCTGAACCCTGTGGCTCAGAAAAAATCTGCTGTTCCCAGAAACTCAGAGTTCAATGAGAGATCCAAGGGGAAAAAAAAAAAACACTGGTTATCAGAGGGAGGGTAGCAGCTATCAAAGATGTCAACAGCAGAGTATGCACAACTTGCCAGTGATGTTGTAAGTTTGTTTCATACCCTGTTCCTCACACTGTCTCACACCCATCATGCCCAGGCAGTCCTGAACCCTCCACACAACACTACTAGGGCAACACAGCCTCCAACTCCTCACTCTGGAACAAATCTGCATTCCCAGTGGCCTATCACCTAACTAGGTTTTAAGAAAAGATTCAGATTTAAAAGTATCCTACTCAGCATACTTCATAGAAGACCAAGGCAGAGCCTCTGCTAAGGGCAGGGAATATAAAGATGAGGAAGAGTGGGTCTGGGCCCTCAAAGTACACAGCATAGCAGTGGTGACTTGCACAGGATTCTAATGCAGGATGTGCAAAAACTGAGGTAAGCCCAGCAACAGAGAAGAGATGAAATACAGCATGCCATACAGTGAGACCCAAAGGACAAAGGCAAAAAACAGTATCGTGCACAGGGAGCAATAAGCAGTTCATTACTGCCAGATCATTTTTAAAAGGCAAACAGGAATGGTGAGAAGAACATCTTCATGGGCTTACAACCTGTGCAATCCCAGAGAGCCCTACAACCAGAAAGTGCCCCATACTTGGTTTAATGCTCTCCCATCATTGTCTTGAAGTTCCTAATATTTCTTTTTAAATAAGGGGCCTCACAAATTACATAGTTGGTCCTGGTAGTGAGAGATGGTATGAAATCGGGCAGAGGCCCACGGGGCTAAAATGATGAGAGGTCTCTGAATGACCCATTGGTAATCCAGGCCTTCATGGCAGTGGCTCTCAATAGAGTACTTTATAGTGGCCAGGAATCCTACTGCTAACATTCTAATTCAGCAAGCCTGTGATAGGAAGGCTACAGAAAGTGCATTTTTAACAAGCTCCTGGCAATTCTGATGTCAGCAGTTTGAGAAAGTATATCTTCAAAGTAATGATGTTTTAACTCTTTGTTATTTCTTATAGATAGAGTACAAAGAAGAACCTCCCTAAGCAAGCATCTTTCCCAAGCCGTTAACCTACTTGGGACATACTCCGGTCTGTGGGTAGTACCAGGCTTCCAAAATGGCCATCAGAGCACAATTTTAGAGAAACAGCATGGGAAGAGCCCAATTTAATAAGTCAGTCATCCCAATAAATGATTTTACCATCTCGTTACCTAATTTATATTCAGTTTTTAAATCCTACCCATTCCCATAGCTCTCAATCTCCAACCATCTACAGTGTAACAAAACAACTGGCCCACTTTGGACAGCTAAAATTGTGCTACTCCGTAAGACAGTGGAGAAGGAAAACGCAAAGAAAGGAACAGAGAAAAATGGCTTCATGATTTACTTCTTAGAAGACACTGTACTCTTTTCTTCCTCCTTCCTTGCTAATTCCTTCCTAGTGTTCCTTCCAGATTTTGCTGAGAGTCACTCTTCAGCAGCAATTCGCTGGAATACGAGACTGGGTTACATTCTCCTCATTATCTGCTCTGAAAGAGGCTGTGGTTATTCTCTATACCTCTCATCCAATTATAGCTATTTGATTACTGAATTTAGCTTCCTTTTTTTTAATGTTTGTATCCTCCACTAGACAGCCCTATGACATCAAGACATAATTCACATGTGCCCACTACTTAACAACTAGTAAGTGTTCAACAGATACATAGGAATGAGTGAGAAAGGTTATAAGTCTTTGGTTTGGAGTTGGCCACAGAAAGGAGGATGAGATGACTGTTCACAGGGCCAACAGGGCAAAAAACAAGCATACACTGAGACTCTGACAAGGCAGCAAACAAAGGAGGCACAGCTGAACCCTGGGTTGTTGGCAACTGTTTCCTATCGCCACTCTCTTAAGAGTTCTGGAACAGTATCACTCGCTGGAACACAAAGCCATATGTAACAGGCAAAAGGAGGTAGACTGGAACCCAGCTTACTGGACTACAGAAGCACAGCGTACCAAAAACCAATGTAGTTGGTTGGATGCCTCTTGATTCCTAAGTACCTAGATAGTAAGACAAACTGTTTTTGTTTTTTGTTTTGTTTTGTTTTGGTAATGGTTTGGTTGTTGTTAAGGTTTCTGGCTCACTCAGGAAAACCAGAGAGGTCCAAGGTATCTACAGGTCTGAGACAAAGTGTAAATAGTGGAAAAATGGCTGATTTTCTAACAGCACCACGTACACACGTACGGCAAGAGACATGAACCCACAGCTCAGCTCAGCAAATTGCCATGGAAAATGACTGGTATCCAGTCCTGTTCATTTATTCCTCCGTGGGCTCCAGCCTAAATGTTGCTCTTACCTACTTATTTAACCATCTTTGAGTGATTAAACCCTCTCCCCAGCCATCAAACTTAAATAGCACTAAGTTCTTAATTAAAACACACTATAAAAAATGATGAACAACCAAATTCAGGTGCTGCATAATTTATTTACATTTATGTAACAGTTTCCCCCAAGGAATTCAAGGCATTTTGCAAACTTAAACGTATCTGGCAGATATAAATCTTCACAAAATCCCACGAGAAAGGCAAGAATGTAAGATGTGTCATCGATAACAGGTCCCTTCAACACATACACATCCTCCCCCCATGTGACTATGTTATCACTCTAAGTCTCTCTGAGACAGAGATCTAAACTAATTTGGAAAATTATACCAAGTACAAATGAGATTTTTCAGGAAATCTCACAAAAAGAAGAGGAGCTAAAGACTGTTCTATTGTACTATGAAAAAAGTCCCCACATCTTTTCTTGCACATTTTCTATTCTGTAATAGAAAAAGAAAAAAATCCCATCACACTCCAAAGTAAGATTTTCAAGACCAACTTAAAAATGCACATGGGGTTTATAAAAGACAAAGTTACTGAATTCTAACACACATTGTTGCTCTAAACCTCCCTGACGTAACCCCTCAGAGGAGAATCCATGTTTTAAACAAACACTCCAGGCTTTCCAGAGCCTTTAATGGTATTGGTAATGTTTTACTTCTTAAGCATGGTGATGAGTACATGAGTTTTGGGTTCATTTTTCTTCTATAAATAGTTCACACTTATATACCATTATACATCTATGTCTCATAAGTTTGTTAGTGTTCTTGATGACTTATGTACAGATAGGTCAGGAATCATGCTTTGGGAACCCATGCAGGCTGCATCAGAATCTCCTAGGCATTTTTCAAAGTAGAACTCTGTTATGGGTTTAACTGAGTCCCCTTAGAAATATATGTTAAAGCCCTAATTCAGTATCTCACAATGTGACCTTATTTAGAAACAAGGTTCTTACAGATACAAATATTCAAATGAGGGCATAGTGGATTAGGGTGGATTAGGGTAGGTGTCCTTAGAAGAAGATGGCCATGTAAAGACACAAGAAGAAAACTAAGAGACAACAAAGGCAAAGATTTAAATGATACAGCAGCAAGCCAAGGAATGCCAAAGATTGTCAATAAACCACCAGAAGCTAGGAAGAGGCAAAGAAAGGTTCTTCTATAGTCTTAAGAGGGAACATGGCCCTGCCAACAACACCTTAATTTCACATTTCCTAGCCTCCAAAACTATGAGACTATTTCTGTTCTTTTAAGCCGCTCAGTTTGTGATAATTTGTTATGGCAGCCTTAGAAACTAATACAAGCTTCTATTAAGAGTGGCACCGAGGAGGCTGGGTGTGGTGGCTCACGCCTGTAATCCCAGCACCTAGGGGAAGCTGAGGCAGGAGGATCGTTTGAGCCTGAGTTCAAGATTAGTCTAGGCAATATAGTGAGACCTCATCTCCAGAAAAAATTTAAAAATCAGCCAGGTGTGCTGGTACGTGCCTGTAGTCCCAGCTACTCAGGAGGCTGAGGTGGAAGGATCGCTTAAGCCTGGGAAGTTGACGCTACAGTAAGCAGTGATCATGCCACTGCACTACAGCCCGGGTGACAGAGCGAGACCATTTAAAAAAAAAAAAAAAAAAATGGCAGTGAAAGTGTCTGACCATCTGATCTAATTTTGAAAAGTCTGCCACAGGTTCTAGAATCCTAATAACATTTGTGTAGGAAAAGACCACTGAATAACCTTCTTGTTTTGGAGATAAGAAAAAATTGAGTCTGAAATTCCAATCATTAAAACCGTAAACTGTTACCAGTGATAATACTTTAGGAACACTAATTCAAATACCTTTAAAAAAAAAAATGAGGCACAAGGTCACTATGTTTTTATAGCAAAGAGGAAAGAGAGTTCAGGGATTAACAGGAAGTATACACAAAGATAGCCTGGCCTCCTGGGTCTGCAAAGGAGAGAGGAAAGGCGGTAGGACCAACATTGCTGCCCAACTAAGTTTTTAAAGAAATTGTCTCTAAAATTACCTGCATTAATCTGTTTTAGCCTCTGTTTCTATTTGAAAATTAAAAGGTTTTAGAGAATCCTGACCTGTGCCTGGTTTGGCGTAACCGTATTTGCAAAGAGCTAATATTTGGAGAAAAGTAGTAAGGGAAAGCTATCTGATTCCACTATCTAACCATCCCTCCTTTTAAGTGTCTGACTATAATCCATACAGACATACTTAGCAAACTTTAAAATACAGCCTCTCAACATTGTTACAATTAAGTCACTCTGAAATGTCATGAAAAGCAATCTAGTCCCATTAAAATCTTCACACTCTCATTAAAAAAGCACTTACAGACTTGAAAATGTTCCTAATACATTATTTAAAGACACAAGATGTACAGTGACTAAAATCCTTGTATAAGGAGAAATAGTAGCGGCCTACTTTTTTAAAAATGTGTAAATTTTTGTCATAATTGGGTAATTGGGAAACTGCAAGTAGCAGTCAGGTTGTAATATACTAGTTTTAAAAAGGCTTGGGGGGCCTTCCCCACCCCTCCAAAATTTCAGACCACCCAGGGACAACCACAACAACAGTATAAACAACGTATCTCTTAGTTCAACTAATGGAACCTCCTCCTTCCTTCCAGGATTTCTAAGCCCAGGAAGGAGGCAGGGAAAGGAGACAAAAGAGAAAAAAAAAATCAGACCATTTCAGCTGACACCCCCAGGCCACCAGTCATCACTGTAAAGTCTTGACCTCTAGTCCATTGGGTTTCCTCCCTTTCAATTAAGGGTCATTGGTATTCATCTGTTGCCATTCAGAGATCTAAATGTGTATTTTATAGGCCCTAAATCCCCTAAGGTAACAGCAGGAGCCCCAGACTGGAAGTCTCTTTTTTCCAATCTTCCCGTCCTCCAAACCCCCTCCCCTGCCCCATAACCCCACAGAAACCACCTTAAACTTAAGAGCTAAGTTTTCAACACTGAGGGGATGTGGCACTGGGACTCCCAAAGCAGATATAGCCTCACAAGGTAGAGATACCACATGTCCTGCTAGGTCAGGCTGACCCCCACCAGTTCAATGGATTTTACAGGTCTAAATTTATTTTATGTTTGTTTTCAATAAAATTACTGAAAACACTGACTTTGTATGAAAGGTAAGATTTACGGTTCCTGTTTCCCCTCCTCCACATGACTATACATCACTGCACAATGCCCACAGCTTCCTAACCTGTAAAACGAAGGGGATGGAATTCCCAAACTCTTTTTACAATCCTCTCTTCTAAGTACAATTAAGCACCAGGTCAAAAAATGACCCACTGTACTTGACAATTTTGCAAGTTTTAAAAAGAAACTGTATATGGCTTAAAAATATTCAAAAGTCCTGATAAAAGAATTCAAGACTCTGCCAGACACAGTGGCTCATGCCTGTAATCTCAGTATTTTTGGAGGCCAAGGCAGGAGGATCACTTGTGGCTAGAAGTTTGACACCAGCCCAGGAAACAAAGCAAGACCTCATCTCTTTAAAAAAAAAAAATTAGCTGGGTGTGGTGGTAGGTGCCAGTAGTCTTAGCTACTCAGGTAGTTGAGGCAGGAGGATCACTAAGGCCCAGGAGTTTGAGGCTGTAGCTAGCTATAATAGCACAATAGCACCACTGCACTCCAGTGTGAGCACAGAGCAAGACCATGGCTCTTAAGAAAATTAAAACAGAATTCAATACTTGCTGTTAAGCAGAAGAAAGATGGTGAAATTTTCTTGGCTCCTTTTCCCATGCCAAATCTCTCTTACTCAGAGATCTTTAATATATACTACACCACTGCTGGCATGATGAATGAAGACAAACATAGCACATTAGTCATTCTTATACAGTTAAGTCATATTGTTGTGAGTGCCTATTAAGTGCTAGGAGGTTTACATAACCATTGTATAATTTTTTAGACAGATGTTAATATGCCAATTTAGGGAAACTGGAGAAGTAAAGCAAGTTTACCAAAGTCAGAAAGGCAGAAAACTAAGAGAAGGCTACTGAGCCCTCTACATCTTGACTTATTCATGAATGAATGATGAACAAACAAAAACTTTTAAGTTTTTTTTTAAAGACAAGACTTAGGAAGAAGAAACTGAGAATTCACTATATAACTTCCCACCATCAAGGCTTTACAGCAGAACATTTTGTTTTCCTTAAATGTTCCTGGTTTGGCAGTCCAATGCTTAAAAACTGAAGACAGTATGTTTCAGATCATTTTTTTCCCAGAAAAAAGCAGTCTAGGGGTCCTCTACAAGTAGTTACGACCAAAGCTCAGCAAAGAATGGGAATTACTGCAATTAAATGCCACTGGCCCTAGCTCACTAGCACCCAGCTGGTCCCTCCTATCTGACAACCTTTGTGCTTAGCTGCCTGCCCCTTGCTACACAGAGAACACAGTACCTGTCTTAGCTCAGGCCACCATAACAAAACACAAAAGACTGAGTAACTTAAACAGGTGAACCTGATTTTCTCACAGTTCTGGAGGTTGGAAGTCCAAGATCAGGATGCCAGCATGATAGGGTTCTGGTGGGGGCTCTCTTCCTGGCTTGGAGATGGCCACTTTTTTTTTTAATTGAATTGTGAACCTTATTTATGTAGGCATATATGTATGTACATAGGTATTTATTTACAGATTGGGTCTCACTCTGTTGCCCAGGTTGAGTACAGTGGCACAATCAAGGCTCACTGTAGCCTCAACTCCAGGGCTTCAAGCAATCTTCCCGCCTCAGCCTCCCTGGTAGCTGGGACTACCACTGCACTGGAGGTTAGAGCTTCAATCATGTGAATTTGGGGGGTGGAGGATACAATTCATTCCATAGCAGGGAGCTTCTTCAAAAGTACTCAATGCTGCAACTGGAATAACAGTTATAATCCTTCAACAAACACTTAAGGAGCACCTAACACCTGCAGGTGCTGTGCCAGACAGGGAGGCAGAAGAATGAATAGGCCTCAAACTCAAACCCTGCCTTCATTAGTATCTGGGGACTCAGTAAAACAAGGGCATGGTACAAATACTCTGTGGAGCTGAGAAGTTTTAATTGAGCAGAAAAACTTTCAGTCAATCAGTGTTTATTGAGGCTTTAGTGTAAAGTGAGATATTTATTCATAGTTCCAAAGCAAGATACAGATTTTTTTTTAAATTGAAATATGGTGTGGCTGACAGACACTTCAGGCAGACCCTTGCCTTCTGGTTGTCCATACCCTTGTGTGATCATCTCACTTTGAGTGTGGGAGGGACCTGTGACTTGCTTTTAACCAGAATAGAGCAAAGATTATGGCCATACATGATTATGTGTATGTGATTAGTGATTACATTCCAAAACACTGCAGCACCTGCCTTGTTCTCTCCCTTGCTGATTCTGAGGAGCCATGTTAGGAAAGCACACGTGACAAGGATATGTGGGCAGCCTCAAGGAGCAGAGGGCAGCCCCTAGCCAGCAAAAAAAAAAATAAGTCCCTCAGTCCTCCAGCTGCAAGGAAATAAGTTCCACCAACAATCTGAGTGAGCTCAGTAGCTGCTGCTTCCACAGTCAAGCATGTGAGACCGCAGCCCGGGATAACATCTTGATTGCACCCTTGCAAAGGACCCAACTAAGAAGTGCCTAGACACCTGACTCACAGAAACTGTGGGATAATAAACTTATGTTATTTTAAGACACTAAGTTTGTGGTAATATTGTTATATATCAATCGATAACCAATACAAGATAATTTTCTTGAATGTATCATTTAAAGTGTTTTAAAATACCCCCTTTCCCTCACAAATCAATAATTGCCTGAGACTGTATGAGGGAAGGGGTGAGGATATTTGTTAATGTCTCAAGGAAGATAACAGGAAGAAGCCTGAAATAAATGCATAGAAATGTCTAATCACAGATCTGTCAGTAACCAGAACAGTATCAAATCTAACAGTTGAGGATGCTGACATCTAGAAAGGTTCAGTGACATTCAAAGATACAGAATACCTTCGTCACTGAGCTGGGAGCCAGGTTCCTATATACAAGCCCTTGCCAACCAGGACAACTTCTTATATCAATTTTTGAGGAAAATACTCAAAAAGTATCAAAGTATAGTTCTTCCTTCATTTAGGATGTTAAGTCAAACCAAATATTCCTTTTTCAGTTAAGAATCTGCAGTACTTCGTTGAATATGTTTATATACACTGTGTATGTCAGGAAACTGGGATGGATTTGTCCTGACTCATGGATACAAACTTGTTTGTTGCCATTTTTTTCCCTTCTCCTAAAAATAAAAAAAAATACGATAAGAACTGCAGCCTTTTGGGAGCTCCAAGTAATGTGGTTTTACTCCATGACAGTCTTATTGCTCCAAAATGGGTTAAGGAGAAAAAAACTAAATGAACAAAACCATTTAACCTAAAAATGTATCCACTTTTAAACCTCTATGAAAGTGAATCCTCCCTAGAGAATCGGAGAATGTCTGCATTAGAAGACTGTGCTAATTCTGCGCTGACTGCCTCAGTTATTGGAAGGTTAAGTGACTTGCCCAAGGTCACAAAGAAAATTAACTACAAAACCGAGTCAGACTGACTTCCAGTTTAGTTATTTCCTCCACCATACTGGGAATCACTCTGTCCCCAAATTGTAAATGGATACAAATACTTTAAAGGAAAATGTCATCAATCAATACCCTGACCTTGGGCTTCAAACTCAATCACTAGTAGCAAACAGAATGACAAACTGAACTTGTGCTTATGGTATTCCAGATGAAATACAGAATATAAGACAAGGGTTCTATAAAAACTAATGACTATGGAACATTCATATGAAAAAATACTTCATGATGCAGAGTTGTTGAATTCCTTAAAAAAATGTAATTGAAGTCTTGAAATGTAAATCATATTTCAGCATTCTGGGAGAAAATGTTAATAATACCGCCACCTGCCCTATCTGTCTTCCATAAAACATAACTGTATTTACTGAATTTAGTTAAAGTGAGTAACTTTCACAGCCCCTATGCCTTGCCCCAAGTCTAAACAAAGCAGCCAATATGCAGTCCATGCTGTAACTGCATGGCCCACAGATAGCGAAAAAGACAACTCAACCCTGCCCTCAAGTCGTAGTTTGCGTACAAAGGAGATTATGACAAGGCCTATGACAAAGGTGTAAGCAAGGCTAGGCAGGCAATATAGACGATGCAATTAATTCCAGATCAGGGAAAGCATAAAGAAGCCGAGTCATCTGAATCTTGATGTATGAGCAGAATTTTGTCTGGAAGATCTAGAGAGGTTCCAGTGAATGTGGTTTAGGCTTATTGTATGAACAGCAACCCTGTCCCAAACCAGGGGGAAAATACCATTCCTTCCTGTGTCCTATTTCTGTTCATTACACATTTGAGTACTTTATTGCTATAATCTGTTTACATGTCTGTCTCCTCCACTGGACAGCCAGCTCCAGAAGGAGCAGACACAGACTCCCTTTCATCATTATTCCCTTGCAGTACCTGACAGGACAGCCCTTGACACAAGGTAAAACGCTACCATTCAACTTTCATAACTGTAAATTAGCTATTAGGTCACTTGCAACTTCCTTCAATCTCTCTACCACCCAACCTTCTATCTGTAATGAGACACAGATAGTCATTTTTAAAAGAAAAAAAAATCTACAAGTCTACCATAGTTTCACACAGAGCTGCCAGAACAGTACTTAATGTATATGCTCCATTGTGTTCAATTAATTATTTTTAACTAATGTTGCTGCTTCTATATATTCCATATTACTCCTCCCTGTATCAACCTTTTTATTTTACAAATCAAAGTTCTGGGGGATATTAACAAGTATGTCAAGGGAGAGTGGAATGAACAATATTCTGAGGTCAAAAGAATTTCGGAAACGCTGGGTTAAATCAAAGTATTTGAAGGCAGATAATCTCAGGGCATTCAATATGCTAATATTAAATTGAATTTCTAAGAAAGGAGTGGAATATTTATGGTTTTTCCCTGTAGCCTCAGAGCATCTTGACCTCATTTTTCTATGGAAGGTAAGGAATACTTTTTGGGAAATTTATTCAAGTTAGCAGCATTTATAGGTTGAAGAAAACAATAAACCTCAGTGGGATATCTTCAGTAAATATAAGCAAGTCTAACAACTGGATTCATTCTTTCATTAATGCAACCAATGTTTACTGAACTCTGTACTACTTAAGAGAGACAAAGCCCCTGCGCTCACAGAGCTTAAATCCAGTGGAAGAGAAGAATGCCCTCCATCCCCAGCTTGAGAGATAAAGAAGTCTTTCTGTCTCCCTGAAGCTAGACACTGTTTCTTTTATAGCCCCAAACACCTGATGGGTGCTCTGTAAATAACTGCTAGCAGCCTGATCACAGTAAAGTCTGCAGACATTTTCCAAATTCCCATGAAAACCAATCAAAACAGTAATAAAATGGACTGTCAGCAATACATGTTTGGCTACCTGATCATGTGGAAAAACTTTTATAAAAATAATAATTCAAGGCCTGAAAGTTGCCATAGGAATCATCCACTTTAACTCCCCTTGAATTTACTACAAGGTAACTGAGGCCCAAGAGGTGAGGTGTTTGACCAAGATCATACAGTGAATCTAGGTTAACATTAAGAACCAGACTCCCAGCTCTCTAAGACTGTAAGAGATAGCAAAGACAGCTGCTGCCAAAGGATGTAACCATCTGCCACCTGGGACTTCTCCAAGTACAGAGTCAATTGTTTTATAAAGTAACAGTCCCCTTACTGCCTTTTCACTGCTCTCCTAAAGGAGTCCTATCATCAGAGACAATTCTCTAAGCACTGTTACAACACAGCTTTCATTTCAGCCATTTCCAAACCCACCCTCAGAGGCATAGAATGACCTGGGCAACCAGGAAAAGTGAACAAGAGGGAAGCCTTTAGGTGCTCTTGGGCACAACAGGTTTCAAGCCAACAAACATCAAATGGTATGCTCTTTTAAAGAGAGAGTAGAGTACATGCTTCAACTGTGATCAGAAAATGAAAAGACACAGCAGAGCAGGCGTTAAGTTCTAGGTTCTGCCCACAGTTCTTTCTTTAACATGCTGAATGACCCTGAACCAGTGGCTACTTCTTTCCCCATGTATAAAATAAAAGGTTGAACTTGATGTTATGAAGACCCCTTAGAGCCTCAAATTCTATGGTTTTCCTGAACTTATGCCACCAACAGGGAACTTTCCATCAAGATGAGCCTATCCCCTTTCTCTTGACTTATAGCCAGTTTGGCTCCTTTCTGAACCGAGATCTGTTACATTTGCATCAAGTACTGAATGTTACAGGACATAAAATAGATAAGTACTCTCTAGGTGCATTTTATTATACTTCCCTATCATTTAACATACAATAAAGAGATGTACTATGAAATATTATGGAACCTGAGAGTACAGTATCCCATGCTGGTCTAAATACCATGGTGTCTAATTTCCAGAACTTACATTTTAATAAAACTCTATAATAATTCACTAAGAAGGGGAAAAGGCTAAAGTCACAGAAGAAAAAAATATAGAAATGTTAAAACTTCTCTTTAATTCCTCCTTTCTCCCGGTTTACCCTAAACCAACTTTTACTGCAGATATTATTCAGGACTAGCAAACTGAGAAGTTCCAAACATTGTATGCAAAACCTACTTCCTAGAGGAACACAAGGCACCTCTGTGCCCTACTGTGAATCAAAGAACAAGTGGGCAGATAGGTAGCACCTGGCCCTCTGGTGAAGCCTTTGCTTTGCTCCACCTCAATTCCTGACTAAATCTTTTGTTTCTAGGCAGATAAGACCTTTATTGGGATCTCCAGATAAGAGGTCAATTCAATGTCTTTTGACATCCAGGTGGCAATACTGCTTGAAGTAAATTAAAACCTCCACTGTGACTGAAATAGGATAGGTGAAAATATTATAGAAAGAAAGAAAGGAAAAAAGAAATGCAAGTTTAAGAGTGTGTTGAATTTTAACAAAAAACTGAGGCTATTTCCAAGCAGAGAAGAAAAAGAGGAGTTAGGGAAATTATGCTTATACCATATTTGAAATTAGATTTTTACTACTGATTTTAAAATTTAATCATACAAAGTACCATCAAGGGAAAAACACACAATTCTAGCACTATGAGAATCTGAGAAATACAGTGATACAGAGAACCACAACTTCTGCTGTGATCATTAACTTGGTCTTGTGCACAATGTCACTTCACCTTTCTGAACTTCAATTTTCTTAGTTATAAAATTGGATAGGCAAGGCACAGTGGCTCATGTCTGTAGTCCCAGCACTTTGGGAGTTTGAGACAGGAAGAATGATTGAGGCCAGGTGTTTGAGACCAGCCTGGGCAACAAAGCAAGACCTTGTCTCTACAAAAAATAAAATTAGCCAGGCACAGTGACATGCACCTGTAGTCCCAGCTACTTGGTAGGCTGAAGCAGGAGGATCATTTCAGCCTAGGAGTTCGAAGCTGCAGCGAGCTGTGAACGCACCACTGCATTCCAGTCTGGGTGACAGAGCAAGACCCTGTCTGAAAAAACAAAGTAAAATAAAATAAGGCAGAGAGTCTTAGATGACCTGAAATCTCTCTCCTGTGTATTTATTCTATTCATTTATTCATTCGGTCAACAATGATCACCTATTTGTCCAACTGCACTTTCAGATGTTGCAAATACAGTCATGAGCAGCATAGCAAATTTTCAGTCATGATATACCACGTATACAAGGTAAAACAGCCTTTCCAAGGCCACCCCTGATGCAGGATATCACAGTTCATCTTGCTTCTCCAGTCATGGGTTTCACTGCCTCAAGAAGGTCCAAATATTTTTTTTCACATACTTGGCAAAACTATCTACTACTTCTCACTTTCGTTTTCATCTATTTCTTTAGGTTGGTCCTTATTCATAGGAAAAATACTGTTTCAGAATCCTGACTTAGGAAAAACAAAAGCTTTTGTCGAAAAGCAGCAGCTACTTGCTTTTATTCTACAACTTTTCAAAACTAAGTAACACATATTAGAAAAAGAAAGCAAAGCTATATTGTACTATATGATATAAACTGGCTTCTTTCACCTGACACTGGGAACAGAAGATTATAAGGCTGACATAAATTTTAGCAGCAATAGCAAAATCACTGATCAGAATTAACCCATTTCTGAGTCAATACTTTCTATACCACCACAGTCCTGAATATCAAGAATAAACATAAAGCTGTCATGTGCTGTTACTGAAAGTGAAAATTGTTCCAATTTGGCAGTATGCATAAAAAATGTTAAAACATGCATGCCCCGTCCAAGTAATTCACTATCTAGAAATTTATTGGTTGCAAATAATTAAGACTTCACAAAGATTCAGTAGCATGAATATATATCACAATGCTAGTTATAATATCGAAAACCTGGAAAGGGCTCAAGTGTCCAATAATAACAGATTGGTTAAACATGTTTTGGTACATCCACACAACTGACTATTACGCAGACATTTAAAATGTTGCAGAACAACATTTATAAAATGACACGGTGCTTCCAACTTATTAAGTAGGAAAAAAGCATACTACAAAACAGTTTGTATGCTGTGTTCCCATTTTGTAAAAACACATAAAAACATTTACATAACAGATGCATGCATTCCCTCATATACAGAAAAGGTATAGAAAGAAATATACTAGGTTGTAAATGGTTTTCTCTTGGTATGAAGCTAATGTGTGCTCTAGGCCAGGTGCAGGGCTCACACCTGTAATCGCAGCACTTTGGGAGGCCAAGGTGGGCGGATCACTAGAGGTCAGGAGTTCAAGACCAGCCTGGCCAACATGGTGAAAGTCCATCTCTACTAAAAATACAAAAATTATCCACGTGTGGTGGCACACACCAGCTACTTACTCAGAAGGCTGCAGCAGCAGAATCACTTGAACCCAGGAGGTAGAGGCTGCAGCAAGCCGAGATCGCTCCACTGCACTCCAGCCTGGGAGACAGATTGACTGAGACTCCGTCTCAAGAAAAAAAGATAATGTGTGATCTTTATTTTCTTCCTTGCTTATCTATGTCTTCCAATTTTTCTACAATAAACATATGTGGCTTTTGTCCTTTTCAAAGTTTTTTTAAATTAGAAAAATAAAATAAGCACACATCACTTTAGTGCCAGACTTGGTAGAAGGAATAGAAAATAGGGCTGTCCATACCAAGGGAGAGCCCTTGTGTTCTGCCAAAGATGAATGCAAATTGTTTGGCTGTCTCTGCTATAACCAGTTCAATTAGTGTCAAAACAAAGGCTCTTTAAAAGGCCACGTACACACTGTATGGGCTGGAGTCTAATTGAGCTAGTTGTAAATTAATTACCTAATGTCAAAATGGGGACACACAAAAAGAGGATTCATTCCATTCATAGTGCTACCTAAAGCTGATCCTCAAGGTAAGCAATACAGAGAAATATCAGCAGCGACAAACATTTAGTTTTGTAAAATACAGCGAAAAGAGCTTTCCAAGTCATTGCTGATTCATGACAGATTTTCTTGCCAAGGCTTGATTTGTTAAGGTCTCCTCCTCCTTTCCCAGTTTAAGTACCTCCTCTGGCAGAGAAAATGATGCGTTCCTCTCTCCTCTTAGTCCTTAAGACTTCAGTTCTGAGAAGAGCAAATCAGTGCCAAGTGTCTGAGAGACCGGACGCTGAATTAGAGCCCAGAACATTAATCCAGGTTGCCCTCTGGAACTGCAGGGCTAGAGCATTCATTCCAGCTTTCCTTGTTAAGACTGACCCCACATACATACTTCCATCCCCTACTTTTCCCCCTAGATACTGTAATGATGCATCACCAGTCTAGGTATATTATTATTCTCAGACGTATTTTCAGCCATCATAAAACACCTTTTCAGTCCCTTAAAACTGGTAGGAGCTTTTTGGTTTTTTTCTAAGGAAAAAGGTGGTGTGAGCCCTATGGTAAGTGAAGCACGAACATCTTCCTTACGGATTTTACTTAAGTGACTTGAGATGAAAACCTGTATAGCCCAAATGACTGAACTCATTCCCATTTTGATTTGCAAACACACAGGCAAACTCCAATAAGGAAAATGCCAAGGTGCTGCTTTTAACTGACCTTAATTTTAAGAACTTAGCTTATGAGAAGAGATCTAGATGAGCAGACAAATTTAGTTTGTTCCAATTCAATACACAGGGGAAACTATGGGCTTAAATACAAAGTAAACAGCACCCCATGTCTGAGTTCTTCAAAAATAAAAAATAAAAAATTACAAGAAGCAAATCTAGACTTTGAACGATACTTGATTTACTTAGAACACTTTGCCCTGAAAAATCACACACTTATAGTCTCTCTGGGAGGGAGAGACTTCAAAGGTCATTAATAGGGAGTTTTAACTCCCATTACAATAATCCAGGTGAGTGATAAGTGAGCCTGTTTGAATGGCTTCAGCAACTGGAATTCACGACCCTAACACAGCACTATTAGAAAAGCTCTTCTTTTATATACAATACCAAAGTGTGTCTCCGATGGAAGTAGGAGTGACCACTTGGATCTAAATCCCTCTTCCTGAAATACTTAAAGATGCCAGCACATATTACCCTAAGCCACCTCCTGTAACCATTCCCAGGTTCACGTCCCATACAGTATGGTTAGTGACTAATCTCTTCACAGTTCAGGTCCCTCTCCTTCAATGCTACAAGTCCAGATTTTCAAGATAACTGCTGACAGTCACTGTTCATTGACAGCCTACAATATTTCCTCCACCCAAATATAACTAATAAGATTTTACTTGATTAGGACAGATTAAGGGTAGCATCTATTTGAGTAGCAGATGTCTTTTAATAATCAAGTCTGTGGTGAGATCTCCTTCCTTTTTAAAAGCAGTAACTAACGAGAAACAATAAAACTCCTAGAAGAGAATACAGGGGAAAAAACTCCTGGACATTGCTCTTGGCGATGATTTTTTTGCCACAAAAGCAAAAATAAACATATGGGGCTGCACCAAACTAAAAAGCTTCCACATAGCAAAAGAAACAACCAATAAAATGGCAGCCTACAAATTGGAAGACAATACTTGCAAACCACCTCTGATAAGGAGTTAATATGTAAAATGTACAAAGAACTCACACAACTCAATAGTAGAAAAACGAATAACCTGATTTTTGGGTAAAATACCTGATAGACATTTTTCCAAAGAAAACACAAAACTGCCAATAGACATATGAAAAGGTGCTCAACATCATTATTCATCAAGGAAATGCAAAGTATTTTACCAACTACCACTATACACCCATTATGATGCCTCTTATATTAAAAAGTAAAAAGGTAACAAATGTTGGAAAAAGTGCAGAAAAGGGAACTCATATATGGTTGGTGGGAACGTAGTTTAATATAGCCATGAAAAACAGTATGGGGGTTTCTAAATAAATTAAAAATAGAACTTCTATATGACCCAGCAATTTCTCTTCTGGGCATATACCCAAAAGAAATGAAATCTCCCCCTCATAAAGATACCTGCACTCCCATGTTCACTGCAGCATTATTCATAAGATATGGAGACAACTTAAGTGTCTGTTGACAGGCAAATGGATAAGTGTGTGTGTGTGTGTGTGTGTGTGTGTATGTGTGAGAGAGAGAGAGACAGAATATTATTGAGCCCTAAAAAAAAACTTAATCTTACCATTTGCCACAAATGTGGATGATTATAAAGGATATGGTACTAAGTGAAATGAGTCAGAGATAGAAAAAAAATATTGCATGATCTCACTTATATGTAGAATCTTAAAAAAAAATTTATTCAAAGACAGCGAACAAACCAGTAGTTATTAGGGATAGAAAGGAAATGGAGGAGATGTAGGATTAACAAGTCTAGAGATGTAATGTACAACAGGAGGACTAAAGGTAATAAAATCATACTGTACTTGACATTAATGCAAAATGAGTAGATTTTAGCTGCTCTTGCCTAACAACAAAAAAAAGGGTGACTATGTACGGTGATGAACATGTTACGTTGCTTCACTATATAGTAGCCTTTTTACTATCTATATGCATTCTATAATGTTGTATATCTTACAAATATACAATAAAACTTATTTAAAAAATAAATAAAAGCAATAACCAATAAAAACCTCTCTCAAGGTTCACTACATTTAATATTTTCTGAATGAAAACTTAGTGTTGTGGTGCTACCATAAAATTCTCCTTTTAACTGTGGAATTCTAAATACTTAAGATTTTTTTTAAACTAGGTAGAAAATATGAGCTGGCTCTGCTACCTATATATGAACAGAAAGGAAAGAAAATTAAGGAAAGAGAAGAAAGAGAGAGAAAAAGAGAGAGAGAAAAAGAAAGAAAGAAAAGAAAAAGAAGAAAGGAAGAAAAGAAAGGAAAGAAAGAAAAGAAAGAAAAAAAGAAAGAAAGAAAGAAAGAAAGAAAGAAAGAAAGAAAGAAAGAAAGAGAAAGAAAGAAAGAGAAAGAAAGGAAGGAAGAAAGGAAGAAAGGAAGAGAGAAAGAAAGAAGAAAAGAGAACGGGGGAGAAAGGGAGGGGGAGGGGAGAGGGGGAAGGACAGCAGAGAGGGGAGAGGAGAGGGACAGAGGAGGGAGGGAGGGAAGGAAGGAAGGAAGGAAGGAAGGAAGGAAGGAAGGAAGGAAGGAAGGAAGGAAAAGAAAGGGAGGCAGGATGACAGAGAGAAGAGAGGGGAGGAGGTAAAGAGGGACAGGGAAGGAACAGGGAGAGCACACCAGCTTAAGAGATAGACCTCATAATCAACTTTTACATTCCTACCTTTCTAAGCATATATCAAGTTCTAAGTCCAGACTTATTCCATCTTCTGGTCTCCTGGGTATCCAATAAACACATCCTATTAATCAAATATTTACTGTCTGTTATGTATTCAGTATGCTAGGTAATGGTAAGGCTATAAAGACCTAGAACACATAATCATTGTCCAGCAAGCCAAACCTTATAAAGATAAAATGTCCACTTTTCTAAAAATAAGTAATGTAAGGTGGTATATGCAAAAGTTCAAAATAGGTGGTATAGACATTTGAACAGCCTAAAAATACATTACAAGATTTCAGTAACAATGAAGACCTCCAAGATCCTCCTACGCTCCAAAGGAACTATCCCAAAGTAAATGGCCAAAGAATTTTACCTATTTTGATCACATTTAATCCCATTGACTGCCCTCTCCCTCCAAACCTATCAAATCCTAAAATGCAGCATTACCAGAACAACAATATTTGAAAAATTTCTCTTCCCCACAGAAACATGAATTCACTGAGTACAACATAGAGAGAAGAGGAGGAAGAAAAGGAAGTAAAACTCCTTAACTGAAATTCAATTACAAAGTTATCCTTAGGCATAAGAAAATTATACATACAGGGTTCTAGTGTTTTACGAAGTAAACTTTCTGCAGCAGTTAAAGATGTTCTTCCTTAATATCCAATTCTGTTCCGCTATTAACAGTGTTATTTGGGGATTTTAGGAGATAAAGAAGAATGTATCAACCATACAGCTGGCAAAGTTATTTTGGAATTAAGCAATTCAGTGGACATGCTGGGGCTAGAATGGAACAAAAATAACACAATTAGTCTTTATGTATATCCATGGGATGAAAATTGTTGTCCATAATTTGGCTAATTACGTACTGTAAGAAAACTGGAATGAACTTTGCCTATGCTATCCAGCTTAAGAAGTTCCTCCAACAGGCTGACCACCAGGCTGTTTTGCTATCAGCAGCTCTTTAACATTAAATTTGATGCAGTTCACCAAATAACTATTTTCTATAACCCTTGGTCTTGTTCTGACTATGACACAGATGCTAAACTATTTTTTCTTCTTTTTAAATATTTTAAGTGGGGCAGAAAACAGGTACAATCTTCAAACTGCTATTGCCTCTCAAAAGGTCAAAAACATCTTAAGTGGCAACAAAAACATTGCCCTCTTCTACTTTTTCCAGAGCAGCTGTACAAGCACAAGATCTTGGTTCTTAACCTTTTATGGGTCACTGATCCCTTAGAGAATCTGATGAAAGCTTAAAAAAAAAAGTGTGTACACAAAATCTGCTCATGGTTTTCGGAAAGCATGTGAATCCTTTAACAGTCAACCCAAAGTTAAAAACTTCTGAGACAGCCTGTGAGCCACATGGGGCAGGGATTGTGTTCTACCTCTTGTTTCTACGCCTAGTTCTTAAAATGACCAATGCCCTATAGGTAATCAATTCTAATCTACTCAAGACATGGATAAATGAGTAAGAACAAATGGGTATTTGAACAACAAAGAAGAAAAAAAGAGACAGAATAAATGGATAGATGGAAACTATAACATTATCATTCTCTATCTCAGTGGCTTCCAAATCTTATTAACCAGAGAATCACTTAGGGTGCTCTTCAGAATAGATTTCTGGGTCCCACGCCAAGAGATTGATTCAGTACGTCTTGAATGGTAACTAGGAATCTTCAATTGTTATAAAATCAATGACAGTCAGGAAAACAATATAGTTTAACTCAGTTGAAGAAAACTTGAAAGTTTTTTTCCTAATGTGTTGCTAAAGAAGGATATACACTTCCACATCTTGAACAAACAAAAATAGAGAAAGGAAGTTGTCTCAACTGCTCCAAGTGGGCCTGACAAACTGTTAAATACCAGACTTTACAATCCTGATACGAAAGAAAATCTGATTCATGTATTTGGTGGTTTGCTTGTTTTGTTTTCCCTGAAAGGTCACGCTGTGATTCACAACCAGACGTTTACTCGTGGCTAGTTTACAGCAAGATGGTTAGCAAAGCTGCCTATGAGAATACCACATCCTTAGAAGCATAGCTCCACTAAGCCTTCCTGACAAGTTCCGACTCCACAGACTCAAAACAAAATAGGAATGAATATACTCTAGTTCAGAAGAAATTCCTGACATGGATAAAATTTTGTTTCACAATAGAAATATGTTTTCTGGTTTGTTTTTTTTTTTTTTAAACAGTCTTGCTCTGTCACCACCCAGGCTGGAGTGCAGTGGTGCACTCTCAGCTCACTGCAACCTCTGCCTCCCGGGTTCAAGTGATTTTCCTGTCTCAGCCGCCAGAGTACATGGGATTACAGGCATGTGCCACCACAGGCGTGTACCACTATGCCCAGCTAATTTTTGTATTTTTAGTAGAGATGGGTTTTCATGGTCTCGAACTCCTGACCTCAGGTGATCCACCCACCAGAAGGTACGACCACGCAACGTCTTCAAGGGTACAAATTATGCCCAGTTTGTAAGACCTGGTGACCACAGAGACTGGGCTTAACCTGCCTCATTCAGTGCCTAAATTTCCACTGTCCTACAAAACTGAAATTTTTAAAAATCCTGTTTCCTTTCTCAGATCATTTTCTAAAGCTCACTGCTGTTTTTCATTCCTTCCTTCCTTCACACAATAAATGCTGCCAGACTCCAAACTATGTGCCAGCTGTCCCATCACCTTGCATAATACAAATTGAACACCACAGAGAGTGAGTCTCCCACCCTCATGTGGCTCATCATCTACTGACTGCGGTTATTTTAGGAAATTACTCCATGAAAACCCCAAACTCCTCACTGGATCCATTCCATTTATTACATTACTTACTGAATCAACTGGCAACCTGATGAGTCTAGAGAAAAAATCAGGACTTCGGTTTCTAATGAGAAGCTGGAGCTCATCTCGTTAAAGTACCTTCCTTATCTCCAGCAATATGGCATGGGTGCCAGAGAGAACCAGGCCCAGAGGAGTCAAGAACCTGGACTTCTTACTTAGGCTTATGTGTGACCCCTGGTTCAAACCAATTAATAAGAATCCCACCTCTGCTGGCTCAGAGCTAGCAATGTCTATCAGGTATTTCACAAGAATTACCTTCAAAACAGCCCTAAGGAAAGGGAGTACTACAGCTCCATACTACCAATAATAAAACATGCTCAGAGAAGTTAAGGTGGTAAACAGTAGGTGCTGAAGATTCCCACACAGGTCTCACTCCAAGGTATACAAGAATTTCATAGTTTACAGACTCAATGTTTCCTCCAAACTCTGTGTTATTTTACAGATCTTGAGACTCAAAAGTGTCTAGCTTCAAGTAGCAAAAGGGCATACAACAGCAACCCAAAAATTTCAGTCCAAACTAAGCTCACTATGATGCTCCATCAACTACTCATAAACTAGACTTACTTCTCTTCCTATAAAATGAAAATAGCTGATTGACCTTTCTCAAAGGGTTACTATAAAATACACAAATCAAATGAAATGGTTTATGCAAATACAATTAAGAGCTTAGACCCTGGGTTAACACTTCTTTTTGGCTTCAGCAATGTTCTTGAACATCTCAGTGCCTCGGTTTCCTCACTGTAAAATGAGGATCGTAAGATACAGTTTAGGTCTGTATCCTCGCCCAAATCTCATGCAGAATTGTAACCCCTAATGTTGGAGGTGGGGCCTGGTAGAAGGTGACTGGATCCTGGGGGGCAGATTTCCCCCTTTGGTGCTGTTCTCACGAGAGTTCTCAGGAGATCTGCTTGTTTAAAAATGTGGCACCTCCCTCTCTTCCCATCTCCTGCTCTGGACATGTGAAGACATGTCAGCTTCCCCTTCATCTTCTGCCATGATTGCAAGTTTCCTGAGGCCTCCCCAGCCATGCTTCCTGTACAGCTTGTGGAACCATGGGCCAATTAAACTTCTTTTCTTTACAAATTACCCAATTTCAGGAACTTTTTTTTTTAGCAGCATGAAAACTAATACAGAGTGGCAACCTCACAGTTATGATAAATGGTCATTATTATAAACTTCCTTTGAATTCAACTGTCTATAATCTGGTACACCTCAGGAATAAACAAATTCTACTATTGCTAGAAGCTATGGAAAACATTTTTAAAATTTATTCATCACAACACATTTGTTTGCAAATATAACTTTAAGATAAGAATTTAAGACAAAATTTAAAAGATTTAAAAGTTTCCTCTCTCTATGGGTCTAAATTACCCAAAACAAACACAGGCTCCAAGCACATCTCAATGGAAGAACATGATGGGCTTGCTCTGCACCCCTTCACACCTCAGAAGAATATGCATAAATGATCTTGTTTCAGAGGACTGTTCTTAGAATAAACATTTGTAAATGCCCTTTGTAATCTTTTGACAATGGCACTCCATGAGCACACGTTACTGCAGGCATTATAAATTAGGTATGTGGTTACATAGGACAATACAAGAAATGCCTGAAACATCTTTCTGCTCCTCATCATCCAATCAAATACCATCTCCCCCAAGAAGTTCTATCACATTATCCCACAAAAATGACATAACCACAACGTAAGATTATAATGTTCATTATGTGCTATAAACTGTCATATGCACTTCACATAATCCTCAAACTTCATTTAATCTTCATTTAATCCTCAAACCTTGTGAGGGTTACATTACTATTATTCCATTTTATACACAAGGAAACTGAGATAAATGGTGCACAGCTAGGTAACGGCAAAGCTGGGCTGTGAACCCAAGTAATGGGGCTCCAGAGAACCTACTCAATCTGCAGGATACCGTGACCTCAAAAAGCAAGATTCCTCTTCATAACCATGCTCCCCCTACTCTTAATCCACAGGATGCCTCAGCCTCCAGAAGTAAGCTCTCTTCATAACCACTCCTTGCCAAAGAAATGCACCTGTGCTTATTATCCTACCACTTTCTACCCTGCAATAATGGCTACTAAAAGTGTCTGCTTTAACTGCTCTGCTAACCCGTGTGTCTTTGAAGAGAGGGCCCATTGCCTCCTCTGCATTTACATAAACCCATGCCTTCTAAACATAATGTTTGTGCTCAAGAAAGTGATGAATGAATGAATGAAGTAAATGTTACCATTAGGCATCTTATCATTCAAGGAGACACCTGGTTTTTTTCTATTTCTTATACTGCACTTTAATATTAACCTGCATTTGGGGGTTAATGTTTTGCTTTTGTTTTCTTCCTAAGCAAAACTAATCTTATTTTCTCTGCTCAGGCAATACATTTCATTAATTACTAATTCAACAGACCAAAGAAAAACAGGCTATTCAGCTGTCAGATCACACAAGACCTTTTTAATACTTCAGTCTCACGGAAATTTTTTAAGCAGAATTTTTTTAAGATCCCATTTCTAATGACTTAAAAAAGAAACTGCCCTTATGGGGGAAAGGAGCATATAAAAGGTAATAAACATTTAATGATCCAATAATTGGTTATATCAGAGCAATCACCGTTCAGTAATTAACTTCTTTCAGCTTGTTCACTTGATACTTTGAGCACCTTTGATAGACCTAGAATTATCCATATGATTTATATAATAAGCTAAAACCTTGTAGAAGAGCCAAAACACAACAAGGTTTCCAATCACCCATGCTTCTCAGTGACTTTTCAATGTGGCCTTCTAAAATTCCAAGTCATTAGCAAAACCAAGAGCATCCCAAGCCCTCAGCACACAGTAGGCACAAAAGCAGCAAAAATGACATTACTGCTAAATGGTGGGGGCTGTGGACACGGCAACCAGGCGGGGTTTAAGGAAAGCACAACAAAAATTAGAGCTTAAAAGATAGCAAAAAAATAATTAAATCGCACTACCAGGAAAGAATACAGTGAACAGCTGGTATGTTGTTACTATGCAAAATTACAATTAAGCTCAGGTTAATGTCATTTCCAACTAATTACCCACAGTCAGTTGGAAGACACACACACTAAGGATTTCACTTTACCTATTCCAACAATTTTCCCTACTTATGTGTCTCTGCCATCCACACAGCTACCGGGTTCCCTGCAATTTTTTTTAATGTCACAACTACTCAGGAACACCCGTCTCATTTCTGTCAAAGGGGTGCCCCCTCCTTGGTGGTAGATGTTAGGAGCTGTAAACATTTCATCACCTCCCTTCCATCACACTTCTCTCTGCATGCCATTCCTTCACACCAAAATAATGTTCACAGAGTGTTCTCTACAACCCTATTCTATGTTCCACTGCCATTCTTTCTTCTCTTTCCCTTTCCCTTCCCTATCTGGGACCTTTTTCTTTTCTTTTCTTCTTTGAGACACAGCCCCACTCTGGCACCCAGGCTGGGGTACAGTGGTGCAATCACAGCTCACCGCAGCTTCGATCTCCTGGGCTCAAGCTATTTTACTGCCTTCAGTCTCCCGAGTAGATGGGACTACCATTATGAGCCACCACATCCAGCTAATTTTTAAATTTTTTGTAGAGACCAGATCTCACTATTTTTCCCAGGCTGGTCTCAAACCCCTGGATTCAGGGATCCTCCAGCCTCAGCCATCCTAAGTCTTGGAATTATAGGCATGAGCCACCATGCACAGCCCAAATAACATTTTCTAAATCAGTCATGGTTTTTAATTAGGTGTTATTTTAACCAGCACTCCACCCTAGCCCCTGCCCCCACCACCAAAAAAAGAAAGGAAACCAGTCAGCACTACCATGACTAGAATTCCTACCATTCCACACTTGGACCTTTCACAAACCCCGCCCTTCCACCAAGCCCTCCCATGGACCAGAAGGGCTATCTGCCCAAATGGTGAAGATCCTTCCTGCCACTGCCTTTTGAAAGAGACTTGTAAATAAACGCAAGGGACCAAGTTTCACAGACGCTTTGTGGCTTCCACATCTGACAGCAGACACACACAACTACTTCAAGGCCAGAAGCACCCTTTTCCTATAAAAGAGAGGCAAGCTAATTTGAAAGACCTTTCTGAGTCCACTTCTGCTAAGAATTGAAGGGGAGAGACAAAGGTCCCACAACCCCAAAGCAAGAAAGAATCTTCTAATCTAAATCATTCGAGCTCTCCTATTATCCATACACTTGGGCACTGCCCCAACGACATGCCTCACCAAAGAGCATGACACCACCCTTCCTGCTTCACACAAGCCTGAAAGCAGAGGTCAGATAATTTATCTGTTACTGGCACCTTTGAGAATCTGTGTAGTAGAGACAAGAAGCGGGGGACACGGACGAGAGAAAACTGGCAGTAGTTTCTCCACTATTAATGGACAGATAACTGCAGAGTGCCATAACAGATTTCGGTTCCTTTGTGCACACAGGAATATTTATTTAATCAATGTACTGTAACAAAACAGGCCTCTGGTGTACTTTTGGGAAGATGGAGAGCCATTCAGAGCAGGGTGATTGGAGTCTTGTCACCTGTTTAGTTGATAGTGGCGATCACTAAGATGGGGGAGTATGAGAAGGGAGGGGAAAGGGAGCAGCTCTCACATCCACAGAGCCCACATGCCTGCAAGCAGAGCACAGATGTGTAGCTGCTGGCAGATGGCTGCAGACAGCTCTCTCCCTCCACTTGCACACAGCTTAAGTGCAAGGTTTGCTTGAGGTCCTTTTACCATAAGCCTCCCTTTCCAAAGAATTTTTTGCCCTTTCCAAAGAAATTGGGCAAACTTGCTATTTAATACAGCTAGACCTTCTCTCACTAAGAACTGAATGATTCTTCAGTGGAAAAAAGAAAAGCCATCAGGGCTTTAAATGTTCCGATTGGAATGGAATGGAGGAGAGATTATTCTGGGGTGGATAGAGAAGAGAGAGGAACTTTTTTTTTTAAACCAAGAAACAACCTTTTATCATGTACCAGATAAAGATACTTGGCCACTGAGACATGTTTCTTAAGTTACCTGGACAGTAATGAAAAGACTCATTTGTTTATTAGAGTCAGAACTGCTAGAGCTGATAATCTGTCCTTATGCATTTTCAAAACTATAATGAGAATATTTTCAGTGAAACAGACTGCAGAAAAGACAGATCTTAGAACATATTTTTAATATTGGCTGTGAGCATTAATAGTCACTGTTAAGCACTGACTTAAGGCTGAATCAAAACATAAAGAATACAAACTTAATATCACCAAAAACTTACTGAAGGAGTAATTAAGATGCACCATGTACCAAAAGACGATGCTTTTTTCACTTATACTTTATTACATTGTTTCATTAACCTCTACTTATATCTCTAATTTCTTGGGATTTGAGGAGGAATAGAAGAGAAAATTTGAGGAATCTAATAAAAATCTTTTAGTTATTTTTTATTTTTTGGTAATGTTCTATTTCTTTACCAGAGCACTGGTTACCTGGGTATTTGATTTGTGATAATTCATTGAGAGGTACACTACACTTTTTCCAGAATGTGTTCTATCTCACAGTAAATACGGTTTTAAAACCAAAAACACATAAATGTTTCTCTTCAAAAAAGTTACATAGCACAGAAATAAATTACTGTAAACCACCACCATTACCACTGCTCCAGGAAAACACTCAAAAATATTTTATAGTGATTCCAAAACTTCTATACTGGAACTTGATGAAAAACACAAACATACACACACATACACAAACACCCATACCCACCCCCTAATGTTCCAGGCCAGGCAATGTCTCATACCTGTAATCCCAGCACTGTGGGAGGCCAGGCAGCTAGATTCCTTGAGCCCAGGAGTTCAAGACCAGCCTGGGCAACATGACCTAAACCCTGTCCCCACCAAAAAAAAAAAAAAAAAAAAAAAAAAAATTAGCTGAGCATGGTGGTGGTAGTCCCAGCTTTTTGGGGGGCTGAAGCATGAGGTTTGCTTGAACCCAGGAGTTTGAGGCTGCAGTGAGCCATGATCCTGCCACTACACTCTAATCTGGGCAACAGAGTGACATCTTGACCCCCCCACCAAAAAAAAAAAAAAAAAAAAGAAAAGAAAAAACTTATGTTCCAGAGCCACACAGCAGAGATTAATGTTCAGTAGATCAGACACAAGGCCCAGGGATCAGAATGTTTAACAAGCTACCACAGGGTAAAGATGTGCAACTGGGTTTAGAAACCACTGCACAGGGCAAGAATGTGTGGTTTGCAAGTCTGAAACTACCTACTCCAAATTCTTCATACCCAACATGTGTGACAAAAAGTATAATACAGCCAGGCAACATAAGGAGACTCCATCTCTACAAAAAAAAAAAAAAATTTAAATAGCCAGATGTGGTAATGAGCATTTGGGATCCCAACTACTCAGGAGGCTAAGGTGGAAAAGTAATTATTTGGAAAAGGTTCGAAGAAACTTTAATAACTGAGTGTTCTCTTACCAGCTACAAACTATACTTGGCCAAGGCTTTTGTAAATATTTTTCTCACAATTACAACATCTTCCCTAAAAAGGAAGCTGATATGTTATAACCACTGTGTAACTTCTACTGGCAACCCCATCCGTAAATCTAGAAATAGAAACTGTGATTGTGGGTCTTTGGTAAAATCTGAACATGTGTTTTTCCACAGCAAAGTTAGAAGCCTTTCCCTGTTTTCATTATCATTTATTACATTGTTGAATGTTTAGATTTCCAGAGGTTTAATGACAGGACTAAAGTCATTCAGCTAAAAACTCAAAGACAAACTACAGCCCCCAGTATCTAACCCTAGACAAAACTCTACTCATTACATTCCAGGCTCCCATTACGGCTCTTTGAGGGGTTAAATCCAATCCACATTTCCCAGTTCAAATGTTTATTCCTTCGCTTTAGATAACTGGGTTGGAAGCTACCTAATAAACTGAATTCTGCTCTCAGGCATGCATAGGCAACAGAAATGCAAAGTTAGAAACAGCACTACCCTGGGGTCTTTTATTTGAGAACACAATTGGGAAGCCCGCTGGATAATTTGTTTTGGAATACCAAAGCACTTGTTTTTAAACAAAGCATTAGCCAAGGAAAGAGATAACAATAAAAGGAATCACAAGACCAAAAGAAAAAACAAACAAAAACAAAAAACTAGAGTACAGAAAAGTCTAAAACACCAAGAATCAGGGCAGTTCTTTCAACCCTCTTGTAAAATCTTATTTGCCAGACAATAACTAAAGAAGGCTTGTATTTAAGGCTTTTTTTTTTTTTTAAGACTTAACTTAACTGTGTCCCACTGGAGGTTAAAGTTTAAAAAGGCCTAAATGGGTGGTGAGGGGGGAAGCCCTTCCATAAACCCACAGATCATACAAAACTTAAGTCTGAGAATGGCTCTTGTATGTCCTCAAATACTTTCCCCTCTCTTTTAAGTAAGCCTACCAAAGATTAGAAAGACATCCTCAGGAGTAGGTCAAATAACCCCAGAGGCAAATGTTAGTTCCTAAAATGTCTAACACCCTCCTCCCTAGAGCAAAATCTCACAGCACCTAGTTATTTTAATCTAGTTCATCCACAGAAGTATGGGTGACACAAATTAAGTTTATAAATTTTTAGTTCAGTTAAATGTTTAAAATATTTTTAATGGAAGCAATACAGTGCAGTGGGAAAAGCAGTGACCTAAATATTAGAAAACCTGGGTTCCATATCCCTGCTCTACCACCAACTCACTAGGTCATATGGAACAATTATATAACGTAATTTTCTAGATCTATGTTTTCTCATCTATAATAAGGTCCAAGCTTAAGGTATATTATAGCCTCTGAAGACATCCAAAGATAAAGTAGAGGTGAGTCGGGTGGTAGGGTAGAAAAGAGTGAAAGTCCCAGTAAAAGCAACATCAGAATAAAACTCTTAAGAAGCATTTATTTAGTTCCCTTATGTAGTGGTTCAAGTCGGGCTCCGGAGCCAGAATGTACAGGCTCCACCACTGACACACTTACCCTTGGCTGTAAACTCTATGTGCCAGTTTCCTCTCCTTTAAAATAGGAACCATAAGAGCACTAACCTCATAGGACCACTGTGTGAGAATTACATTAGTTGATTTAAAGCAATTAGAATACCCAATACTCAATATATGCTTGTTCTCATTATTATTATCACTGGTGCATCAATACTGGGCTTATGGTGAAGACAAGATGAAGACAAAGTCGATGATTTTTTTCATGTCGTGTTCTTTCTAATCAAAGGGGAAACAAAAAGATCTTATATCTCTCTGCGTGGGTTCTGTGTACAACCTTCACACCCGTGAACCCCCAAGTTTCTGCCTTTATACCCAAACTTGTGGATTCAGGCAGATACACAAGTACTGGATTCTCTATTTGCCTGCATACACCATTCCCAAGGATCCACAAATTTCTAAATGCACCATGAAAACAAACTGGTAAAAGTGTTTTCATGCCTCTGAATAACAACAAAAACTCATTTTCCACCCACCTTCCCACACCCGGAAGTCAAAATCTACTTTAGGTATCAAAAGCTAGTGAAACATGTTCTCGCTTTTTTAGTATTTTAGATGATTCTTTTTAAGAGCTCACAGGTATAGAGTCCTTACATGCTGGGAATTTTTTTTCTTTAGTCAACAACAATATCTGATAAGGATGGTAATCCAGAAAGGAAATCACATGACCCACTGTTTTCTTCATCCATCTAACATCTAACCCAAAAGCTTTAAGATTTCCTTTCCAATAATTTTTTTTCCTCAAACTTTCCACTTTCTTCTCAAGATCCATTTTATTGACTAACTCCAAACATCACCTCTAAGGCATTCTGGGGTCCATCCGATGGTATTCATCAGTGCCCAATTCCCTGGACAGCTGTGGACGACTGTAACCGACTTAAGTTTCACTTCTCATTGTCTTTTCAATGAAGGTAACCTAATAAGCCTTGCCCAGTAGAGAGCCCTAGAAATAAACCTTCGTTTTCTGATCTCCTTCTCTCAAATTTATGAGCACAGATGGATTAGCGGATTCCACTTCAAGCAGAAAGAAAATCAAGTATCATTATTTCTTCAGCATCTCCCCTAAGCTTGAATCTTAGCTGTACATCATCCTTATCATTTTAAGCTGCTAATAAAATCCAACCAATTCAAAAGGTCCCTGCAAACTTTAACGTCTCAGCACTTAATTTCTCTTGAAATACATTCACAAACGCATTTGTAATCAAAATCCTCAGAATCAAAAAATCATAACTTAAACCAAATTAGGCAAAACACTTCCCTACCTGCCAAATGGCTCCCCTAGAGCTTTCTAAAGAAGAATTACAGTACACATCTTTTTCTGTGTTAGACACATCAAAAAACAATGCGACACCAGAATGTAACACCACCCACGCACCCACCTCTCCCCCACATCCCCAGAATGTCATTACTTGAGGGCAGAAGCTTTGTTTAGTTCACTGTTTTTATCCCCAATGCCTAGAACAGAACCTGGCACAGAGAAGAAACTCAGCAACTATTCGTTGAATGAATGAGTGGGCAGAAGGGGATGGGGGTGCTACAAGGAGCCAAGGCCCACAGAGGATAATTAGGCCACACATAACTCATAGTTGACAGCACTTCTGAAAGATGATACAGTCACGGACGTGTCCACAGAGAACTGACCATTCTGGTGGCAGGGCACATCTTACTGTACATCTTACCACATATTTCACTGATAAAGCTGTGATGTAGACCAAAACCAACTACCATTCCATAGCTCAGAGCCTTCCTGTGAAGGTATATGTTTTCTAATGAAACCCTGCATCCCCACTGACTTCCAAGGTAACACTATAACTTTCACTCATTTCAACACTTTAAACATTTCTCAGTCCCCTCTCTAATGCCTCACTCCTGCTCTCTAAGTAACTGATGCTTATGCTTTGTAACAAATATGTAAATGTATACCCAGCTCGCATCATATGGTGCTGAAGAGAGAAGAGTCTAAGGAGAGGAGATCCCCAGGATATCACCCCACAAAATCTTGAAAAGTAGAACCACATCAAAAAGTACTTTAAGAAAATGACAAATAAAGGCCACGAGTACCACATACAGCTTGGTACAAGGTATCTGAGAGAACCCAGTGAAGAAAAAAAAACCTCCAAACAGTAGGTCTCTACCCTGACTGCACAATAGCATCCCCTGGGGAGCGTTTTAAAGTTCTGATGATAGAGGTAGGGGCATCCTGCACCCTCCCAGAGGTACAGGGACTTTTTTAAAGTTCCCTAAGGTATCCCCCAGGGTATTATAATATGTGGCCACATTTGAGAATCCTGGGCTCTAAAACTTATGGTTGACCGTAGTTCCTCCTCACTAAAAATAACCTACAATTTTAAGAAAATTATACTAAAGTCGTAAGGTTTATTAAAGTTGGTGGTGGGTACATGGGCGTACACTTTTCCATACCTAGAAAATATTTCATAGTCATATATACACATATATACATACGCATACATTTTTAGACAAATCTATTTAAAGCAAGCTCATAGTGTACTGGTCCTCAAAAGCACCAGTACCTAAAAAATGATTTTACATTCCTACGGATTATGGGCACTGGTGGTATCTGGGGCTTTTATTTCACTGAGGCTAAAAAAGACATACCAATTAAAACTGGGTCGGCTGACTTGAAAACACTGGCCTGTATTCTGTAATACACTCTCGTGCAGGTGTTGAAAAATGCTCCAGTCAAACTTAGCTCAGAAAGGCCAAAGGTACCTGCTGAACCAGCAATCCACCCAAAATCAGCAAAGTTGCCAGTACTGAGCCAGACTGGCTGTGAAATCCTCTATACAAACTAACATCTGGAGTCACAGAAGTGCGTTGTGACAAGTTGGTATTACTCCCAGGGCTAGGCCCTAGAACCACCTTAAAATGGAGGTGAGGGGAGCATATTCCAATGAAAGTTTCTCTAGAGACAAGCTCATCCCCCTCCTCTTTGTCAGAGGCACAGTGCAGGCACTGAATGCAGATAGTCTGAGTTCAAATCCTGACTGTACAACTTTCTATCTATGAGACCATACAGTAATTACTTAACTTCTCTAAACCTCAATTTCCACACCTCTAAAATAATAATGATGTTACCTACCACACAGAGTTATTGTGAGGGTTAGATGTGTTAAGACATGTAAAGCACTGCGTACAACAAGTTTCACGAGCAGTAAGCCTGTGATAAATGTGAGCCATTGTTGTTAAAATAGTTACCCAAATGGTGGTGATTCTGGCACTGGCAAAGTTGTTACCCAATTTGCGATGATTGGGCACTGGAATTTTGTATATTCTTGAAGCACATCTCTTGGAAGAGCCAAACCCATTAACAGAAAAAGAGACACAAATCTTGTCTCCAAAAAGATACCCCATGTCTCCTAAGGCCTGGAGTGATGGCATAAGGTACAATGAGAAACTACCACAAAAGAATATAAAATGAGCTCCAGATGTGCTCTTGTTTAAACATCAGCTGGGTGACCTTGGGGAAATTCAAAAACACTTTCAGTTGGAAAATGAGGGCTTTCGACAGTTGCCTTCTGCTGTTTCTAAGCTTCTGGTATCACTCAGTTAAAGTGACTGCAGCCCCCCTCTCCTCTCTGTCCCCGCCATCAGTGGCTCTGTTCCAGCCACCAATGTCTCTTACGTTGCTCACACACCACACCACTGCTTCTTCCTCAAAGCTTTCACACTTGTTCTCCCCTTTCCTTCAAAGCTCTTCTCCCGGCTATCTGTATTTCTTGTTCCCTTACTTCCTTCAGGTTTCTGCTTAAGTATCACCTCCTCAGAGAAGCCTTATCTAACCCACCCTAGATAAAACAGCACATAAGCATACACATACAAGTAAGTTCTCAGTTAAATACGTGACGCGATGCATAACGAAAGCAATTTTACCATACATTGGGGAGATGGTGCAAATTCCACACAGTTGCCCTGGCCAGGAATTAAATTTTTTTCCTCACCAACATCATAATGAAAAAAATTGATGTTATCTGAGGACCCGCTGTGCTAGGTTCTCACTCTTCCTTTACTCTGCTTTGTAAAATCCCGTCACCTCCCAACATATTATATATTTGTTTATTTATAATATGTCCCCCCATTCCTTGCTAGAATATAAACTCCATTGGAACAGGTATCTACTTTTTCTTATTTACTATGGTACTTCCTGTGCCTAGAATAGTGCCTGCCTAGCACATAGAAGCTGTCAATAATTTTTTTGAATGAAAGAATAAACAAATCCAGACACCTGTTTCTTCCCAAAGAGAATAGTACCCTAATACATAAATACAAATATATAAAACAGGTAAAGGTGGAGTTCCGGTTGAATGAAGTCAGGATCTCCCCTCAAATGACTCAGCATACTCTAAGGTACCCAAAACTACTGCCCATGAGGATGTCCAAAGTCCCTTACCACTCTAAAAGTCCCCAAATCCGCATTATTTCTGTTAAACTCCAAAGAAGAAATATTAAATTTGGTGAATGATGTTCCACTCTGTGATTTCACTTACTTCACTGGCAACTGCTAAAAAGGACCCTGAAAATTCAAAGCATACCATGCCCCACAACTGCTGCATCCCTCGAATATCTACAGCCAGATAGTAAACCTATCTAGTTGTGGGGGGAAAAAAAATCCAACGACAAAGGGCAGGATTCAGGGGGTGGTCTCTTTCTATGCTCTATGACATGGTCCCTGGGCTTCTGGGACCCACATCTAAGCCTCTAGGCTACAATAATCCCCCTGCTTCTAAGTGGGGAAAGGAAGAAGGAAGGTGAACTTGAGATCCATGTGGAGACCGATGCTATACAAGGGAGGAAATATTTGGGTGGCATGGCAGCCACATGGTGCTTTCCTGACTACACCACTTAGTCTCTTTTTATATCTACATGACCCCCAAATAAAATAATTCCTGGCTTAGCCTGCTTTGGGCTCACATTCAGAAAAACAGAAGTTGAGGGAGCATCCTAGAAAATAATTCTGCCCAGGACAAGAATAGTTGAAAAAAACACTGCAACACTGTGATGAAGACTTATACACAGCTAAAGGACCGTCTCACAATTACAGAGAAGATATGAAATACACTCAGCAGGCAAGTAAATAGGACTTTCGCAAATCTCTATCATCCAGTCTAGCAGCGCTGAACTAAGCAAGAGTCATCGATTGAAAGCCTGGTGACCCATCCTCTAACACTGTAATCTAATCCTTAAACTAAAGACGATTTAATGCCTTTGCATGTCCATATGTTTTCTAATGACGCTGTTGCTGTCAGCAAACTACAGGAGTGCTTCTTGGAAGATGGAAGTAATGACAAAGCACATCATTGGAAAGGCAATTATATGCAGTACTAACCATTTTACAATGGCCATATGGGCTGTATTTCAACAATGTAATTTCCAAATCAGGCTGAGCATATATATTTGTCTGTCCCTAAACCCAGGTACATCATACTAAACAAAATAAGAGTACAGCTTAAATATGGGCAGTAGATGTAGAAATCTACAACAAGAACGCTAAAATAGGCCAGGTGCAGTGGCTCACACCTGCAATACAGCACCTTGGGATGCTGAGGTGGGCAGATCACCTGAGATCAGGAGTTCAAGACCAACCTGGCCGACATGGAGAAGCCTTGTGTCTATTAAAAATACAAAAATTAGCCAGATGTGGTGGCAGGCACCTGTAATCCCAGCTATTCGGGAGGCTGAGGCAGGAGAATTGCTTAAACCCAGGAGGCGGAGGTTACAGCAGGCCGAGATTGCGCCACTGCACTCCAGCCTGGGTGACGGAGCAAGATTCTGTCTCAAAAAAAGAAAAAAAAGGAAAAAAAAGAATGCTAAAGCAATATTCACCTATAAACAAAAAATAGGCGGCACCCACTACCCTGAAGTGAAGCTGACACCCATCCCTGACAGCCCATCTTCACACTGTTTCTTTAACTGAAAATATCATAACAGGGGTATTACAGACCACCACAGGGGCAAGGAAGGACATAAGGAACTGTTCTCAAAAACAAAAAAAGACACAGCTTCTATCTAAGAGTTTACAATCTGGGACGGGCCCTAGAGGCAATATGGAACTCGAATTTTACAAATTCATAAAATTAAAGCACAAAAGATCACCATTAAAGCCCTGGACTTAAAGTGTATTTCCTACTATATCAGATTTTTACATTTATATTTAAATTTCAAAGAATATGTTTTGACTTGGGTCTCCCCAACAATTACAATCTATAAAAACAGAACTCTAGTATGGTATTTCCATTTTGGACATATAAAAGGGCAATTGTATTTACTGAGGTAGTTGGAGAAAGACAAGACTATGTGTCTCAGATCATGGTGATTCCAAGAAGAAACTGCCACCTCTCTTCAAAGAGATACTCAGATGGGCACAGTGGCTTACACCTGTAATCCCAGCATTTTGGAAGGTGAAGGCAGGAGAAGCACTTGAGACCAGGAGTTCTAGACCAGCCTGGGCAACACTGCAAGACTCCATTTCTATTCCTCCAAAAAAATTAGCCAGGGGTGGTGGTTCACACCTGTAGTCCCAGCAACCTGGGAGGCTGAGGCAGGAGGATCATTAGAGCCCAGGAGTTTGGGAACACCTGGGCAACATAGCAAGACCCTGTCTCTACAAAAATAAAAATTAAAAAATTAGCCAGGTATGGTGACACACACCTGTAGGCCCAGCTCCTCAGGAGGCTGAGGCAGGAGGATCGTTTGAGGCCAGGAGTTTCAGGATGCAGCAAGCTATGATTACCACTGCACTCTAGCCTGGGAAACAAAGTGAGATCCCAACTCTTTAAAAAAAAAAAAAAAAAAAATAGAGAGAGAGAGAGACAGAGAGGGTGACTCTTTAGAGAAGTAACTTGACTAATTGACTGATCTTCACATTCATCTAGAAATCTTTAGAAAATTCAGGCCCAGTGAGGATATTCTGTGTGTGTGTCTTTATACTAACCCCTTCCTTGTAAATGAATGGTAATAGACCAGTTCTGAATCCTGAAGTCCTAGGGGATGAACTGTGTGGAGCCCATCTTAGCCCAGGGGAAATGAGGAGGGGGCTTCTCAAAAATGTACAGTACTCTAAATGCAGTTGGGATTTCCTTAAGAAGCAAATCTAGGGACTCCATGTTTGGATTCCCTTCCACGAACACTCTCGTGCTCATGGAAGCTGTTTTTCTCTATCCTGGATTTTCCCTCTGGAGTCCCCTTCGAACACACTCTAGTGGAAGCCTGTCTTCCCCTCCTAAACTCCATCTCTCTCTATTCCCTTCCACTCACTGTAGAAGCTGCTTTCCTCTCCTGGATTCCATCCTTCTGGATTCTCTCAATTTAAAAAGAAAAAATAAAATAAAAAAGAAGCAAATCTAACAGTCACATTCATTAGCATACTCTTTGTAGCATAAACAAACCTCAACAGGGTAGAATGGGAAATGGGGGAGAAAATTTGCAAATCTGCTTAGAATAATGAAAGGAAACAATGACAGAGGAAATCAACAGACTATTTGTCACCTGGTATCTTCAAGATAAAGATACCAAGAAAAGCAAAAAGAGCTATTCAGTGTGGTCTTTTACCAGAAAGAAAAGAGTTTCTAATAGATTTAAGGAGGAAAAAAAAAAAAAAAAACAAACCTCGCCCTCAAAACAAGGTCTCCGTTATTGTGGAATAGATTCCCGAGAGAAGTGCTGCTTCACAGAATAGTTTAAAAGCAGACAAGACAAAATACTTCAGAATCTATAGCAGAATATAAGCTTATATGCACAGCAATCTGTGAGAGCGTGCCAGTCCCTATTCCAATTTTACACTTGTGTTCCAGGGAGCTACTTTTAGAATTCAGTGAGATAAATGCGTGCAAGGGTTTAGAAAAGAGACTGACATGCAATAACCCTCAATATCATGAGCCTGAATCTTTGCCTTTGACAACTGTTTAAAATCTACCTGAGTAATATAATCTGACCTGGGAAAAGGTCAGATTTTAAAATAGGAAGAAACAGTGAAAAAGACAGAGAGAGAAAAAACAACAACGAATATGTTACAGATATATTGTATGAGTGGCAACAACCTAACTGTAAGCTCCAACTTGAAAGGAAATAAAGACCTGGACAACAAGTACTCTTCCCTCCCTAACTCCTATTATTGTACCTAGAAAATCCTTTGTAACAATTTTCAGCACAACAAGGAACAAATGCGGTCCACCAGGGACCATGTGGCAATCTTTCACAAAATGCATCTGTATTCAAATGAGTAAAAGGGTGAGGAGCCCAAGCTCTCAAGTCAGGCAAAAACTACTACATTGTACTGATCCTGGCCAAGTTGATTTAACGGCTCTGCGCTTTAGTTTGTTCAACCATAAACCAGACATATTATTCCTTTTTTCATGGGTTGCATCTAAGGGATAACGAATACAAAATTGCTAGCACAATGCCTGGCACAAGACAAATAGTAAATACCAGCTCCTTCTTCAAAAATTTCTTTTCATGGAATTTTTATCAACTGTAAATAAGCACTGATTGAGCACCTACTATGCATAGATTACTGAGTGAAGAAAGCAACAATTCTGAAAGCCTCAAATATCCCTAGAAGGACATATAGAGTGCAGAGATTACATTTAGGCAGAGAAAACAGGGAGAATAACAATACATTAGAAATACAAGGCCAGGCACAGTGGCTTACGCCTGTAATCCCAGCACTTTGAGAGGCCAAGGTGGGAGGATTGCTTAAGCCCAGGAGTTTAAGACCAGCCTAAGGAACATAGGGAGACTCCGTCTCTACAAATAATTAAAATTATCCAGGCATGGTAAGACATATCTATGGTCCCAGCTACTCACGAGGCTGAGGTGAGAAGATCACTTCAGCCCAGGAGGTCAAGGCTGCAGTGAGCCATGATGCGCCACTGCACTCCAGCCTGGGCAACAGAGCAAGACCCTGTCTCAAAAAAAAAGTTTTAAAATAGAAACAAATAAAGGAGAAAACTCTGGCATTCTTTTCCAAAGTTCCAGTCCTAACTCCCAAGAAACACACAGTAAGCCATTACAAAGCATAAAACAGACCAAGAAAAATTAATAGCACTTCAACTTCCCACCAGATCCCAAAGTAAACATGAAGCCCATAGTGTCACAGTCAACACTTCAAAAACTCCTTCAGGCAAGCCCCCAGATCTCCACACATGGGAAAACCATGTCAGATGAAATGCCCCCAAAGCTAAGAAATAAAGCATTTCTCAGACCTAATCATTTCTCAGAAATAGTCCATATCCCAGCACTAAGACTATCAGTAATGTACTATCATTAATACTATTATTATCATCATCAGTGATTCTGGAAACAAGTAATAGCTATAGTAAAAATTAATTCTAGGTTTGAAATATAGATAAAAGGATGGTTTTACTGGATAGTTCGAAGCTTGAATGATCCAAAGTAGAAAGCCACATTGCCAAAATAATTTACAATTTTTAAAAAGTTATCAAGAAAGGTAGAGGCAGTATAGATATGCTGAGTTAAACAGCTTTTAATGCTTTCAGATATATGTAAAACTACTTTTAAACACAGGAATCATTTCTGGAATCACATTATACTTCAATATTTAAAAACATTTATATTCTTTCAACTGAAGGTGACCTGAAACAATCTGGTCCATTTCCATATTAGACTAATAAAACATTTTAAAACAACACAAGTGCCTAACACAGCGGGTCTCAACATTCAGGTGTGAAATCGCACCTCCCAGCACACGGCTGAATTATCCCCCTGCATCTCACCTGCAATTATCATTTGCTCCCTCCCCAGGTGGCTCTAAGACACCACATATCCTCTTAGGCTCACATCTGGAAATAAAAATTCCCTCTGGGGGCCTCATATGCTAAGGGAGTCAGGGAACACAAAAACGTCATGCTGGCTTGAACAATTTCTGAAAAATAACTATTTTCAAGACACAGTATAATAGTAATCTTATAAAATTAAAATATCCTTATGTCACTACAGTTAGGGATAAATATTTTTCCAAATAAAAAGGGTAAATTTACTTCACAGTTCCAATAGAGGCTAGCTTCTTCCATTAAGACCAATTCCAAAAATTTAGCAAAGGATATTTCATCAGTTCATAGGGCATAATTAGATGTTTTGATTAAAGCATTTTCCTCCCCTGGTTAACAAGATATAACAGATGTCACTGACTTCCATAATAACAATGCAGCCCTGCTTTTGGCATCTTTACAATTTTAAAACTGAACTGTCATATAGAAAAATTATAGCTAGGGTGTCTCAGCACAATCATGACTCTGAAGTGGTTATGACATGCCTGGACTCCCCAATGGAACAGATATGGAAATCATATTCCATATTCATAGCCGGGAGCCCTCCTTAGCAAGCTCTTGAAAACCAACCTCTGAAATCTGAATGATGCGGGCTTATTCAAATCACCACCAATTATTCCTAGAAGCACCGACCAAGTGAGGTATAAAACCTGAAGAGAAAATGCAAATCTCACAGTCACAGTCTTCCAGGAGCACGGGGAACACATGCAGAAAACTGTCTCAGAGAAAGCAATGCCCATCTAAAGAGACTCACTCTACCAAACTCCCAGCCTCCCTGCAGAAAGGAAGAATACTATAGTTGATAAAAAGGACTCATATTTTTCACAGCAAGATTTCCCTGGTGCATTTGATCCAATTTACAAAAATTCGATTTACACCAATTTTGTCAACATATCACTCCAGAGTATAACTAGAGATAGGCCTGCATTTTAAATGGGAGGCAGAGCCTCTCTGATTGAAGTTCAACTCAAACATCCTGGTTTAACAACTCCATTAATGAAATGAAGCACAGATCTAAAGATTACCCAGCCCCTTTGTCAGTCACATGTGTTATTTATAGGACAGCATATCAATCATATCTTCCCCTTATTATTTCCTACTTTCTGGTCCTAAGCTATTTGGTCTGCCAAATTAATACATTCCATTGCTGCTGCAAATCTAAACAATGCTTGATAAAAGATTAATAAAATAGTTGGACGACATACACACCCAGGGAAATTCATCAATGTCTTTTATTTGCATATTTGGCTGACTGCCCCCTGTAGCAAATATATAAGGCACAATGCTCAGGTATCCTGGTTTATGGTTTGCATTTAATTCAGGCTGTCAATCTGCTTCTGTTTTAATTACATCCATCTTGATATGTTATTACAATCCCATGAAAACTTCTTTTCATTATATGAATGGCTATAAATATATACACATGACAAAGAGTTGTTATAAATGTTCTGGTTCAGCAATGAACAGGCAAGATGCCTTAGACTACATGTCATGTGGATTTAATATTTTGAGTATTTCTTCGGAAGAAAAGTTTGGTTGAGCCTTCAACTCCACTATACTCCAAAGTTCACTCACTCCACATATCCTGCCACCAATGTTATGAAGTTGCTCTGAGTTTCCAGGATTGCTAGGCTAAAGAAAATATTTTACACAAAGAAATTATGTTAAAATTTTAAGTGGGCCACATTAAGGTCATCTTACAACCAAATAATTATTTTATCTTTCCACTGGACATTCAATGAGAAACCACCCTAATATTTTTCTTTTACATCCTTATAAAAGGGAGGTGGGGGGCAGTGTTTAAAAACTGTATGAGTGTACCTACAGAGAAAGGCCAATAAATTTCAGGGTGATATACTGGGAGAGAGTGCAGGGAGAGAACAATGCTTTTTTAAGGTTCTTGATACTGTATAAATCAGAACATTTCCTAGCTGAAATGGGAAGCTTTACAATTATTGGTGATCATCCACATTAGTAGTAAGACTTTCTGTTTTTAAACAAATCACCTTCCAAGGTTCCCATTCCTTGGGACTCCCCAGTACTAATTTACAAGAGCAGTCTCCTAGATTCATAGAGTAACAGTGAGAGCCTCTAACTCCCATTGTAATCTTGAACAGGTCAATTAACCCCTGTGGGCTGTGTTTTCATTTGCAAAATGAGAGGTAGCGCTACATCACTAAAGATGACATCTGTGCCTCTGATGCCACAGGGCTTAGAAAACACATCAACTAGCAAAGCTAGAATAAAATGGATCAAAAGACTGCTCTGAAAAAGTTTACGTCCTAACTTTAGGATACCTCCTAAAGATTTAACTTTGCAGATTAATCCCAAAACTGTAATTTTCAAGTAATCAAAGTGACCACTGTAACAAATGAGGGAGCAAACCACAATATGCAGTAACACACACTTATCAAATCCTTGTTTCCCTTTTTGCTCCAAAGTATAATTTCACTTCAACAACATAAGATCATTTCTTAGAAAAGCACAGTCCAGGACCTACATTATCTTTGCCAACTGAACATGTACAGAGAGAATGGGTGGAAGTCACTGGAATTGCTATCACGTGGCTAGAAAACAAGTAATAACCTAATGTTCAATTATTGTGTTATCCACATCTTCATTCTTACTTTTATTCTTTGTAAAGATTTTAACTACAGAACAACATTTCACTAAACAACATTTAACCAGCAACCTTTAAGCCAGCAAGTATAACTGAACAAAGAGATCTAAAAGAAAAAAAAAAGAAGTCTACTTCAATATAACAGTTGAGAAATAATACTTACAATATGGGACTATAATCTCTTAATTCTTCCTGGTAAGTTCTAAAATATTACTGCCATCAGAAACTTTACAAAAACCTAAAATGAGGTTGGTTTTGTGCTGCAGAGGAGGGCAGGTGTGAGGACAACAAGGAAAATGAGATCCCTCAGGTGTCATCACAACTTGCAGTGGCAATGACTTAAACTCAGTCTCAGGTTCAGAACTTAGCCACTGTTTGCAAATGTCAGACTTCTTGCTGGGTGCAGTGCCTCATGCCAGTAATCCCAGCAATTTGGGAGGCTAAGGAGGGCAGATTGCCTGAGCCCAGGAATTTGAAACCAGCCTAGGCAACAAGGCAAAAGTCCATCTCTCCAAAAAATACAAAAGTTAGCTGGGCATGGTGGTATGTACCCGTAGTCCCAGCACTTGGGAGGCTGAGGTGGGACGATCACCTGAGCCCAGGAAGGTCGGGGCTGCAGTGAGTCATGATCATACCACTGCACTCCAGCCTGGACAACCAAAGTAAGACCCTGAAGAAAAAGAAAAGAAAAGAAAAGGAAAAGAAAAGAAAGAAAAAAAAATAGAAAATATCAGATTTCACCCATATAACCAAGAGTCACAATCTATCTTTGCAGGCTGTGCTTCAGTTAATAGCAGCCACACAATACTTTCAATTTAAAGACCTTCTGCCAAAAATGAACCCCAACTTGCATTAGCGATTTTCCATTACTTACAAACTGTGGACTTTTCTCTTGTGACTCCATTTTACTACACATGGGCTTTCCAGATCTCCAGAGGTAACAAGGAGATATGGCACTGTGAGGTACAGTGACAAGCTAAAATGACAGTAAAGCCATTTTTAAAATATTTGTATGTAGTTGATAATTTATAAAGTTTATTCTGGCAAACAAACTAACTAGAATTCAGATACAAACTGGGAAATTAGAAAAGTGAGCTGTAACAGCCAAGAAAGCTGTGGCAAACAATTCAACTTTAGGGAGCTAAATTAGAGTTCCTCGAGCAGATTGTCACAGTTCAAATAATGAAATTTAAATTTTTTTTAAATTTCCACGTTTCATCCACAATGTCCTAAATGCATTACCTTTTATTAATGGCATTTATAATTTTGATAGCTCTACCTCAGTAAAGGAAGAGAGGGAGGGAGGAAGAACAGGAAGGAGAGAGAAAAAAAGGAGGGAGGTAGGCAGCAGGTGAACGGGGAATCTAACTGGACCCTAACAGGGCCACATACACTAATGCATGAAATAAACACCTTCAAAGAAGGCACCAATTCACATGATTTCGGGCTCCAGAGTCTCTTGCAATGGATGGAATTGGAGACCTGAACAGGACTAAGACATAGAAACCTGCACTTGTCTAGTCTCTTCCTAAACAAGCAGAGGCAGTCAAATTCTATAAAACCCACTCCTCTCCTCCTCATACTAACAGCGTAAAAAAGGCTTATTCTTTGTGATTTCACAATATGTATCGATTGCATACCAACAGACGCAAAGCTATAATAGAAACTATCACTACTCTGCAATTTTGTTAGAAGAAATGAAGAAGAACACAGCTCAGATGTGAAAGAAAGAAGACACACTTAGGGTCTCACCAGTCTTAAATTCTATGTCCTCTCCAGAGGTGAAAGGTCTACATTCGTGGAACAGGTTCTGATTACACAAGAGAAAACAGTTCTGCTCCACCTCACAAAGTCCCTAACTGTTTTTGATCTTCTCCTGTCTTAAGTTTTACCAAATTAATTATCACATTGCTCTTCTAAACTTCAATGATCTGAGTTTTCAAATTTACCTGAATCTTTTCAGAACTTTCTAAAATTAACAGTTGCTATTCCATTACCAGATTCTTTATCCTATATCTATAGCATATTGGGTTTAATCCTAATCCTGGAAGAAAAAAAAAAAAGTAAAGTTGCTTCTTAAGGAGAAAAAAACAGCATCAAGCACTTTTACAAAGTTAGGCTGCATTTAGTATATATTATGACTACTATACAGGATGAGGTAAAATAAAATAAAATATAAAGCCACTAACCCACTGTCCTTCACCCTCTGCATGCACACAGGTACACACACAAATATACACACACACAAACACACACACACACACACACAAAGTGCCACACACCTTCTCGTCCAAAGGCTTCCAAATCTCAGAGCTCTTAAGACCTAAATTATTCCTTAATAGCTAGCCTTAACTACTGTTGTCTCCATCTGGGGACCTTATTTCTAATCCTAACATTCTTTCAAACTAAATAATCACCATTTATCTTTGACAATACATAGAACTGTGGTGTAGAAAAGTCTCAGAATCTCTTTATCACCCTCAACACTCCTTGAATCATGTTTACTGCTGGTTTTTTTAACCCTTTTTCAACAGTGAAAACTACAGAACACTACTCTCAGAGAAGACCAAAGGCTCAATTCCTAACCTCACAATTCATTTTTTACATTCATGGATTCATGTATATTCTAATTCCAAAAAAAGGCACAAGTAGTTAATCTCCACAATTAACACAAGCTGCATGGAATCATCATATCACACACAACCTTCAACCTCATCTCACATAAATACTCCTCAAGAGATGCTCTGCCTTACAGAGTAAAATACTGAAATTCAGTAAGTGCAGTAAAATATTTGAATTCATAACCACACACACTATTGATACTCTTCCTTTCCTCCAAATTCCCTCATCCCTCCTCAGATCCTAAAGCCAAGCACACTTTCAGATGTCAAATGCTGGAACTGACCCATTTACTTTATAATCCCATGGTCAAATTTTCCAAAATATAAAGTGAAAAATGCAACAAAAACACAGTTCCATAGCTTTTCCTGGCTATGTAACAGCAAAAGAGAGATTCTGACCCTTTTTTGAACTACCACTTCACATACAGCAAGCCAAAGGCAGATAATCTGAAATCTTTGTTTTAACAACAATGTCAACCTCCTTTCTCATCCAACCTTTTTTTACAGGTTGCTAAAAAGCAGCAATACCTGAAACTACAAGGGACAGAGAGGATAAAGCATTGGCCGAAGGGCAGCTTGGTGGCAACAAAATTGGGCTAGTAGTATCACACTGAAAGAGCTATTAATAAGACTAAATCACCAATATTCACCTCATGGTGGGATTGGTAACAATCAGTAAAAAGGCAGACATCCGGCAGGAAAGGGGAGCAGGAAAAGACATGGACTAGTCTCCCTCGCTGTTTACATCTCCCTCACTTTCACTCCCCTTGCCACTCCTGCTTAAGAAGCTGCTTCCCACACACTGACTACAAGCTTCTGTGCCTGGTTTTCCAAGTTGTCTACCATCAGCCCACTCACCCCAGACTCAGAGATCACCAAATTCCAAGATCTGGAGGGACTTCTTTTGGATCTTTTCTAGCACTTCCCATACTGGATTATAGATTACAATGCAGAGAATAAAAGTGCTCTGTGGTCAAAACAGATTTAGGAAATCAGGCACACCACATTGCCTTCTCTGATACTCAAAATTCACATTTACATAGTAGACTTTTAATTCTGGCAGAACAAGGCATCCATTTAATTCTGTCTAGCCCATCAAGTTTCAAAAACTATTTCAGGGTACATCACTCTGTTTCAGTCTAGAACACCATTTATGAACATCCTGTAAAGCTACGTTCCCTTCCAGCTTGAGAAGCTTTGCTCTAAACTAGTTTAAACTTCTCCACTAATAGATAAAAGAAATGATGCTCTTAGAAAGTTAACTTCCAAAGGCCACACTAGTTAGGCAGGCCAAGCCTAGAATGTGGGTCTCCACAGGTTTCCTGCCCCACTAACAAGCACTCTTTACTTACCTTTGTACTCATTTCCATCGGCCCTTCCTTATCCCCAAGTACTAACCACATAGCATCTTGTTCCTGTGCCTACTTCACTATTCCTTTAGAATTCTCCCCCAGCCCCGACTCCTTCCTCATATAACCAAATCACTTCACCCTTCTAGGTCCCATCTTCCCCACGAAGCCTGCTTGAACACTTCAGCCTATCTCACCAGCCTGTCTCTAAAAGCCTATTTCACTTAGTTGATATTAGGCATTCAAGTGCCTATTTCAAAATTATTTTATAGATGCTGGCTTTAATTTATCAACTAAATGGCACACTTTTCCAAAATGATAGATTTATGTTTGGTTACTCTATATTTGTAGTGCCTTGCACATATTAAGCACTCCTTAAATATCTGCTGACTGATAAAAGGAACATAACTAATGTTTTATTAAACAACTAAATAAAAGTGATTTGACCATAGTAAATTGTTAGAGCCTATTAACCTGGCATGTTATAAGCACATCAAATTCTGTACAGCCCACTTATACTACTGATGTGTGGGGTAAGCCTTGAAACAGAGCCAGGAAGTGAAGACCACATGAAAGTCTTGGTTTGATGCTCTAACCACTAGAAATGAGTCTTCCTTTACTTTCATGAGCCTACAAATCTCCAATTGGCCTCTTTTCTGCTAATGCCACAAATTTCATCTTAGCTTCCCTTGGTCAGCTGTACAAAAGGAGGCTGCCCTAAGAACCCAGTGCACAAAAGAGGAGTGAGGGGAAAAATAACGGATTTGCGAAGTCAAGTTTTCAGCCATGGTACTCACGTGGTTTCCTAATAGAGACAACACAGAAAAGAAACCCGAATAACAGAAAGCCAACACTATCTGACACATCAGGACACAGTGATGGTAGTAAGACCTCCAACATTCTCATTTATACTTGGTTTGCTAAAAGGTACTTTTCAAGAAAACTAGACATCATATCCGGGGATTTTTGCTCTCATCTTGTCACTCAAAGAATATCCAAACAAACAATATACCGTATCCCAACGTTAATTCTGCTTCTCAACTGCATAATGAAAAGAACACCACGTTCAACTTTAGCCTCCTCACCTACCCTCTTATCTTCTATCATGAGGCTCTTCATAATCACATACTTGAACTTTGGGGCACAATTACTTAAGACAAGTGTCCCTGTGAATATGAAACTATCTCAGCCAGTTTCACTGCCTACAAAATGTGAGACCTGTCAAACTACCCCTAAAGCTTTCATCATCTCCAGAAAGAATCCAACAACAGCAAAAAATAATCAAGATAAAAATACAGGTTTTCTCATTAGGCAAGTATATCACTTTTACTCCAGTATCAGTAAAATCAGTTGGACTGAAACTATTTATATTAGCACATTTCGTAATGAGTTAGGAGCCTCTTTTTTAAAAGGGAAGTCCAAAATCAGCTGCTCAGAACAAAATCATGAAGTCAAATAATATGTCCAGTAATGCACAAAGCAAGCTACTCCACCGTTTGCCAGCTATTGCTCTGAACTGGCACAAGCTAAACCTAGCTGTGCAAGCCAATATTTCTGGTTTCTTTTCACAATATCATACCAGCAGCGGCCTTAATGACATCTGGTGACAACTGATTTCATTTCTAAAAACAAGGCCCAAAAACATACTATGTATTTAGGATAACTCTTAGCATCTACAGTAATTCTTAACTTTTACAAACACTCCCACAACACACATTTTTGTCCAAGCTCATAGTTTAGTTGCCTGTTCCCAATAAGCCCTTACATTTCTTGGTGATAGTTCAATAAATCTTCCAAACTGAATACACGGGACCACCAGAGGTTTTAATTTAACAATCACTATACACATATGTTCTGACCATCCAGCATGGACACAATGTGATAGCACACAGCCAATAAAACTACCTTTTGCCAAAGAATGAGACACATATGATGATTTTTATATCCCATTGTGTGTTTTTAATCTGACAAATGTATTTACCGCTTCCCTACAAAAAAGCCTCTTAAAATGTAAACACTGACAGGATATTTGATATTAGGAAACTTATATATTTATTTAGGTGTGATAAACCCCCACTGCTGTGGGGGTTTTGGTGAGATCTGGGGTTTTTTGGAGTAATTATGGTTTAGAGATTCATACAGAAGTATTTGTGGATGAGATCATATGTGGGAGAGGGAGTAGATGAAATACAGAAAAAAAAAAAAAGATGAGATATGAGTTGGTAGTTATCGAACCTGGATGTTAGGTGGTCTGTCTACTGCTGTATGTTTTTCTACAGAATTTTAAGTAAAATTTTTAAAAAGTTAGACCTTTCATACCCACACATAGATATGCATGTGATATTTAGATATGAAGGTGGCATAGTATTCAGCTAACCAAAATAACTTGGGTTTTGAATCTAGAAAAGTAGTAGAAAAGAAATAATCAGAGCAAAGAAAGAAATGGTATTAACCGTACATTTTGAACTTGGTCTTTTTTAGGCACAAAACAAATTGGAATGAGCACATTTTCTCTCAAAAGCCAGATGGATAGATACATATCACAACCCTAGTCAAACACCTATTTGTTAAAAATAAAACAATCAAAAACAACTGCATAAGTTATACATATATATATTTGTGTATGTATGTGTGTGTGTATATATATCCCTACTTGTCCTCCAAAAATGTTTGTGGGAATCTGGTGGCCCCTCTTGATTACTGAGAGGGGCCACGCCGCAGCCCAGGATAACCATGCAGAAAGCAGACCCACTAGTAACCAGCTCTTACAAGTACTTTCCTAAACCAACCACAGACAGCAATGATGAACCAAATTCCAAGCAGTATGTTCTATTAGGAACATGCTGCCATTTCAATTCCTATTTTAAAGCAAGAGAGACAGAAAGAGGTCACACTGTACGGTAACCACCCACCTTGACAAACTTAAAGCCACAGTTGGAATTATCCTAATAAGTGGTGAACCTCAACACTCAAAATTTTGGCCAATAAACCACCAGTTCTAGAACCAGAGAGTGACTGATTCAATCACTAACATCAAAATCTATAACCACCATCAATACCACCAACATCACCATCATAACCACCATCATCACCACCTCCACCTCCACCACCACCACCACCACCACCACCACCACCTCCCTTACTCCCAACCACTGGCCACCATCCACCACCATCACCACCAGCAGCCCAACCAAAAGCAGTTCAAACAGAAAAGGACAACACTGACAGGAAGCCTTCCTTTGAAAAAAATATTTAAACCTGACACCCAAACACATAAACAGAACCAGCAGTCTAAACCTGTACAGTTACTGTACGTGAGATTTAAGCTGTCATTAACAAAGCTTGCATCTGAACATCTGAAACAATACCATAATAACAGCAAAAAAAAAAAAAAAAAATGGAAAGGGAAAAGTTTCCTTCAGGAATCTCAAACCATCACATCAGGTGCATGAAACACTATAAGCCAACTATAAACTGTATCTTGTTTTTGTGCTTAAGAAAGGTGGACCAACTCTGCAGAATCTCAAAGCCTTCTGTGTGTGCGCATGGTGTGTGGGGGGTGGGGACAGGGAGGCAGGGGGAGGAAAGAAGGAGGTTAAATTGATAGAGGCCAATGACCAATACCACACCAAAGGTGATCCCGTCCAGGCAAAGACAGTTTCCTCCTAACCCCTGGACAGTTTCCCTCTCCCTCCCTTTTCCCTTTCCCACCACCCTAGGAGCCAGTTAGCCGGGAGGAAAATATGCGTTTGGAAATCAACACTGCAGGTGCCCAAGGAATAAAGAAAGACACACACACACACACATAGACACACACAAAGCCAATCACTTAGAAAGAAAAAAAAAAGAAAACACTTAAAGGAAAGGGAGAGGGACAATTGGTGATAAGCCCTTCAGATAGCAGCTAGGATTTTATTCTTTCCTCCCACCAGTCCTCCCTGTGTACCTTTTTCTGTCCTTTAACTAAATTGCTCATGCACATACACACATGTGCCTATGTATGTGTATAGATAATATTATAATTAACCCTTTCGGTAACAGAGCCCCATACAGAATACAGAGAGATATTCCATCCTTCCCTCTTCTCTCTCACCCCTCCTCCCTCCTTTCTCCCAACCAGGAGAAAACGCCCCCTTCCCCAGCTTCACCAAAAAAAAAAAAAAAAAAAAAAAAAAAAATTCGAGGGGGTAGTGGAGGGAGGCGAAAAGAAACCATAAAACCCCATCAGTCTCCGGTCCCGAGGACAGCAGGGAAAGGTATATACTACACAGACACACACACGGACATATGACTCTGTAGAAAGCACACAGAGAACCGTCCACAGGCGCCCCAAACCCAGCAGAGAGACTTCCACCAGCCAAGAAGCCATGATTGGGGAGGGAGAGGAGGAAGGAGTGGGGGCAGAGCTCTCCGTGGAGAGGGGGCGCATTGTTGTGATGCCTGAACCCCTTTCTTTCTGCCCATCTGCTGTCGAGGGGGTGCAGGGAGGGGGCGCAGGGGAAAGGCGAGCGAGGAAACGAGGAAACGAGGAGACCAGGCACGGCTTTGCGACTCCCTCCTGCTGCCTGTCTGCCCGCGCCCCCAGCTCCCCCCACCAACAATAAGACCTCAGCCCAGACAGACAGACAGACAGCCCCGAGCGCGGCGGGGGAGGCAGGACAGCCGGGCGCAGCCGAGTGGGATCGTGCATAAAGGGAACCCGGGGGGAGGGGGGTCCCCCTTACCTCCAGCGCTTCAAAAGTGACAAAGCTGGTCATGGCAAATCCATCAATGATGTCCTCTTCGGCCGAGGTGGACTCTCTCCGCTTCCTCCGTGGGGGTCTGGGTCGGGACGGGGCGGAGGACGGGGGCTTCCCATTGTCTTCCTTGTCGGAGCCCGACGACGAGGCGAGTGAGAGCGCCCGGGTCCGGCCAGCCCCGCCGCCGCCGGCCGCGCCGGCCCCCAGCCCGCCCCGGGAGCGCCTCTCTCGGTCTCGCTGCGACCGCGACCGCCGCTTTTTGCGGAGTCCATGGCCCCGCGTCGGGCCATCCATGGCTCTACCGCGCCGGGGTCTCCCCGCTCGCCCGCCACAGGCTACGGCCGCGGCCACACACAAAAAAATTGACACCGAGCCCTCCCTCCCCCTTCACGGCTTCCCTCCGCCCCGAGGAGGGCGCGGGGGAGACGGCGGCCGAAAGAAGGGAGAGAGGGGAAGAAAGAGAGGAGAAAGAAAAGGGGGAAGGGGCGGAGAGAGGGGAGGAGGGACGGGGAGCGAGGGCGAGAGGCGAGGAGCCCAAGTGTGGGGCTCCCCACAGCACCAAGGGTCGGAGATGCCTGGGAGCAGCGCCGAGCAAAGTAATGGCTGAACACACAGGTCTCCTTTAGAGGAAAAAAAATAACTCACCAAGCAGGCAATAAATCAGAATAGCGGAATGCTTTGATCAAGAGACTGGGAGGCTCCGGGGAGCCCTCCCCGCGGCCATTCGCCGCCGCGCCCCCCGAAAACGCCCGCGCCCCCCCTCAACCCGATCCAAAATCGGGTCCAAAAAAGGTCGCGGGAAAAGTGGGGGCAATGAACTTCACCCGCCCCTCGCGCAGGAAAACACCCTCGCCGCCTCTCACACACGCCTCGGAGAAAACTCACTCCCAGGCTCCCAAATTTTTAAGAAATGCAGCCACGGGAGGCCAGGGCTCCGGAGCGACCCGAGAGGGGTGAGACCCCCCAGAGAGGGGAGCATAATAATGCAATCATTAGCGGAGGAGAGGGCGAAACTGCGAGAGGCGGAGGAGAAGGGAGGCGGAGGAAGGGAAGGAGGATGCTGCTGGAGCAGTTGTGGGGTTTGCTTTTCGGTCTTCGAGGGGGGAGGAGAAGGAGATGAAAGAAGAGAAGAAGCAAACCCTGTCGCTGCCACCCGCCCCCCTCCTCACAAAAATATTTTTTCCAGTCCCAGAGAAGAGGTCACCCTTCCTCAAAAAAGGGAGGGGGTGAGTCAGTCAGTCGATGAGGAAAGCAGAAAGAAATCTCCAGCGGGAGAGACACCGGTGTGCCGCCGCCGCCGCTTCGCTCGCCGCCCCGCCTGAGGAGAAGCGCAGCCGGGAACGCTGCTCTCGCCGTCACCGCTAACGCTGCCGCCGCCGCCGCGAAAGCCCCGAGCCGGAGGGTGCACGGCGTGTCCCCGGGCGGCTGCAGCGGGAGCCCGGGCACTGCCCCATCCTCCGCCCGCCTGCCTCGCGCAGCTCCCGCTCCTCCCCCTCCGCGGCCGGCCCACCGCCGCCGCCCGCCTCAGCCCAGCCCCGCGCCCGCCAGCTTGCTCGTGCGTTCGTTCGTTCGCTCGCGTGCGCGCGCTCCCGCGCACCCGCCCTCCCCGCGCCTCTCTCAGCGCGCGCTCCCGCCCCCGCGGCCCCGGCCGGCGGGATCACGTGGACGGCTGGGCTCCCTCCTCCTCCGCCCCCTCCCCAGTTGTAGAGTGTGTAGAAAGCAAAAGGCTGGGGGCTGGCCGCGCTCGCGAGCCCAGGGCATGCGCGCTGGGGCGGCCGGGCCTGCGCACTGGGGGCGGTGGGAGCCGCGAGGCGGGTGGGGGCGTGGAGGGGGTCGCCCGCGTGGGGTCGGCCGCGGCCGGGCACAGTTGGCGCTCGAGGGCGTGGAAGCCGCGGGAGGATCCCGCCTGTCTCAGCGGGGACGCGTGCGGGCCCCTGCTCCCAGGCTATTCCGCGCGCGCCCCCCACCTCCTCCTCGGGACACTTGCCCCTGGATCCCCTACTCCCGGCCAACCAGAGGCCGCCTTCTCGGGAAACCCCCAACCCCCAAGGGTGTTTTCCCTTGGCTACCTGCGCGGCGAGGGAGGAGAGTGTTCAGAGAAGGGGCACAAGGGGGGCGTCCCTGGCAGGGGGGCGCGACTGGAGGCGACAGAACTGGGAGCGGGTGCCAAAGCGCGGGCCTTAGCTCCGCCAGGGCGCATTGGGAGCACCAACAGGCAGAGTTGGAAACTTTTCCCCCACGTGGCACCACAGTGCGTGGCCGAGTGACCCCGCGCCCGGATGACCCTTGGGATTTCCGCCTCGTCTTCCAGCAGGGGACCTTGGGACGCACCGGCGGCTTCGGATCCGGGAGCGCGAGGCCTAGCAGCTGGGGGCTGAACTTGAACCTCGGCGGCGGCCGCGGGCGAGGGGCGGGGCTGGAGGGGCCGGGACCGCCGCCCCAGCTCCAGGACCCGTTAGACCCGAAAACCGCACTCCCTGCCCCGCGGGCTTCCTTTACTTTTGAGGGGGTTCCCAAGTTTTTTCACCACAGCCCCTTCCTCCCGCCGCAATGTAGCTGATTCTTATAAAAAGTTGTATTAAAAAGCTGACTGCAGCCCAGAATCGATCAACAAAAGCGACCAGCCTCTCTGGGTAAAATAACTGCGTTTTTCAGGGCACTGGAATTGATCTATACGGATCAGAAAGACACCGACGGCCCGCTCTCAGCAGCCTCTAGGATACTCTTCACTTTCTGTCCCGGCACTTAAACACCACGGCACCGTCTTTCCTTCCTTCCTAGTAGCCCAAGCTCGTGGAGGAAGGAAAGAAAATAAACTGACATGTATTAATTACTCACAATGGGCCAGGCACCGTGCTAGAACGCTGTGCGTATGATTTCACCTCTTTAAGATACAAATCTGCACATTTTATTATTACTGGAAGGAGGATGATAGAGAAAACAGTAAGGACGTGTTTTCTCTCACAGTCTGACACATCTGATTGACTGATTGATTGATTGTTTTTCATTTAACAATTATTAGGCCTTAGCAGGCACAGTTTTAGGTGCTCGGAATACAGCGACGTACAAAACAGAAAAGATACTGCTTCTTAGATCTTACGTTCTAGCAGGCAAGCCTCACTTGTCTTATAATTCCTAATAATTTAACAGTTTGTCATTCTCTTGTTTTAGGTTACACTCCTTCAGCTTCCCCATTTCTGAGTCTCAGGTCTGGATCTTTATGAAATCTGATGGGGAGATGGGGTTGGCGAGGTGGGGGTGGGGGACGTAGGGGGCAAGTTGCCAAAAGCAGAAGGAAACATCCACCCGGCTGTGACTAAGATAAGGTTTCTGCCCGTCCAGGAAACAAACCATTTGACCTTAGGCAAGACTTTTAAATGACTAGTTTTTTCATCTGTAAATCAAAGAGCTTCAATTACATGTTCAAAATGTTCCTTTTCAGGTCTACCCATGGCCTTCTCAACAGATGACTGCAAGTTGATTTCGTGCTTTATTTCTTAAGAGTAGTGACTAACCTACGGGATCTGATTCAATTTATTAGGAACACAGTGCCACCTTCCAAAATTACTTACCTAAGAGGACTGAGCCTGCTGTCTCTGGAGCAGTTAGCTGAAACAGTGCCTCAGAACAGAGCGTACCTGCGTTAACTTCTAGAGTGCTGTTTCCGGCAGCTGCTGAAATCCACGCTGAGGTTATCAAGCTCATCCTATAAAATAAAACAAGTTCTTTGCAATTTAAAGCAAAAATCTGGGCTCATTTTTAGGGTTTTGGAGGATGTGAAAGTTGTCTTAGATAAGATTCCAGGAAAGCTAGGAATTAATAGTGTAATTACAGTCACTTTTCAACAACTTTGGGGATTGGGTTGAGGGAGATGTGAAATTGGGAAATTTAATAAAAGGTATTATGTTAGTGACTTTCTAGAGTAGCCTTTGGCAGTCCTGTCTTTAAAGAGTAATAACCGGTAGGAAAAAAAATGAATGGTTATACACTGCATCCAAGAACCTTGCCTCTGGCGAGCCTAATTTGCAAACGAATTTTGGGATAATGTTCGGGGTCCAAGTGTAATCCTCCCTGGAATTAGCAATGCCTTTTGGGTCAGAGTTTCATAGATTTCTTCCATCTTACAATTAAAATTGTTTTTGGATTATATTGCCCATATTTGTTTCTAATTCTCCATTTTGCCTGTTTTAATTGCCAATGATTAATAACTGCCATATAATAAGCTAAGCATTTATTATGTTTCAGGCACTGTTCTAACTGCATTAAAATAATATCTCATTTAATTCTCATAAATTTTGAGAATGGTTTTCTTATACCTATTTTACAGTTGAGTAAACTGAGGCTTAAGGTTAAGCATATTGTCCAAGGTGCCTCCACTGCTTAGTCATAAGCTAAATTTGATCTGAATGATTCCAAAACCTTTCTCTTAATGGTTATGCTGAAATACCCTTCTTAGACTGATTCCTCAAGAAATCAAATGCTATGTGTATTGTACAACCACTTTGGAAAGCTGTTTGGCAATATCTGTTAAACATATGAAAACCCTATGGCCCAGCAGTTCCATGCTTAGGAATATACTAATGTCAAATGTATACCAAAAGACTATTAAATCACTCAGAGCAATCCTATTCCTAATAACCCCCAAATGGGAAACAACCCAAATGGTCATAAACAGTAAAAGAGATAAATAATTGGTGGTACATTCATACAACAGAATACACTCTTCAACACTAAGAATGAACAGTCTGCTTCCAAATGCAGTAAAATATATGAACCTCACAAATATGCTAAATGAAAGAAGGGAGACGTACAATTGCAGGAGTCCATTTATATGAAGTACAGAAACAGACAGAAGTCACTGATGCTATTCAAAGTCAGGATAGTGGTTACCTAGAGAGAGAGCTGATGTCTAGGAGAGAACAGCAATACGGCTTCTGGGGAGCTGATCATGTTGTTTCTTGAGCTGGGTACTCGTGTGTTCAGTTTGTGAAAATTCATTGAGCTGTACTATTGATATATGCATCTCTGTGTATGTAAATTATACTTCAATAAAAAGCTTTAAAATGCTGTGTATAAGGTATTATTAGGGTATTGCTTGTGTATATATGAGTACCTATGTAATACTTTATTTTTTTTTGGATTAATGACACTACCCAATGCTTATCAATAGTAAAATAAATAAATAAGATGTGATTTATTTGCGACATAAATGAAGCTAGAAACCATCATTCTCAGCAAACTAACACAGGAATAGAAAACCAGACACCGCATGTTCTCACTCATAAGTGGGAGTTTAACAGTGGGAACACATGGACACAGGAGGGGAACATCACACACTGGGGCCTGTTGAGGGTTTGGGGGGAAGGTGGGATAGGGCATTAGGATAAATGCCTAAAGCATGTGGGGCTTAAAACGTAGATGACAGGTTTATAGGTGCAGCAAACCACCGTGGCACATGTATACCTATGTAACAAACCTGCACATTCTACACATGTATCCTAGAACTTAAAGTAAAATTTTTTAAAAAGATGCGGTTTATTCATACAATACTATAGGCCAAACTTGTGCCCATTCTTAGTCATCACCTCTCTATCAAGGGTAACCACTATTGTGACTTTTAATAGGATAAGTAATTTGTCTGTTTTTGTACTTCATGTAAATGGAGTCCTACAATATAATGGAATACCGTATAGTAAACCAAGATGAAGCATAGCATATTATCAGATTTCTTACTGGGTAGCATGAAAGTTAAAGCTTAAACTTGAAATGGTCAGTAGGTATGAACTCATAATTCATAGCAGCAAAAGCTTAGGTGAATACTTTGCCCAAAAAGATTATAGTTGATAAAGAGTAAAGCTAAAGAAATAATTCCAAAAGAGATTGCTTGTATAGTAGGGAAAACACTCAAGTGGTTCTGGAAAACACAAAGGGAAAAACTTACATCTGTGTTCAGGAATAAACTACTTAACTCAGAAGAGCCTCTTCAGTTGTGCTGGCTTTTATTTGAATCGATGATTAATACTCAAACTACATCTTCAACATTCAACCTTGACTAGTCAGAGAATACCATTATAACTCAGTGATTGAACTGAACTCAGCCTCACACTAGTAAAAGCTATTTTTGTATCAGACTTTCTAAATTGCTAAATTTTTATATCCCTCTGTCTTGCACTTTGCACTCTGCCAACATGGTAATTATTAGCACATCATTCTTGATATTACATACTGGTTTGTAATATTTGAATTTAATTTATTAGGAAAATTGATTTTAACTCAAGGCAGCTAAGGTTTATGTTTTGGTCGTTTATAACTTCAGTTATTTTGTGTGCATGCGTGTGCTGAGACCAGAGTAGAACTGAGGTGGTTAACAGAGCTATCTCTAAGCCATTTCCAAGTGAGCAAATAAGTAGACTAACACATTTAACATCCCTTCTTTAACCCCCATAAGTTGTTTTTAATAATAACTATTCCTGGGGTGAAGTGATAACTCGCATTAACTGACAGGTAGCCCATCAGCAATAACATTGTTGTAACTTTGCCCTAATTATCACCTGCTGTTTTAATTTTTTTTCACATTGGAAGTTGTTTTTCAAACTGCAGTTTTAATGTTTGAAAAAAGGGGGAGGAGGAGATGAGTGGTTCAATTTGCTAAATGTTGTGTTTCCTTCCATAATATTGTAGGATAAACTTTCATCATCTCTGCAGGTGTCTCTGATGAATGACACATCGATCAACCCATATTCTTCAGACTCTGCAATATGAAGCCAATGAAAGATACCTGCTGGTGACCAAATGATGTTCATGTAAAACGGGGGTTCTGGCAAATTTAATAAGCTTTAGTTTTGTTTGTTTGTTTGTTTGTTTGTTTTAAAAAAAAAACAGTATTTCTGTCCCTTCTCAGGGCAATGTTTTCTATTTGAAGTTTCACTTGACATGACCAGGTAGGAAAATTGATGGATAGTCATAAGAAAAAACTTTAAATGACTTTTTAAAGCTACCAGTGAGAGATCTCAGTATTTATTACTGATCATGAGCCTGACAATCAGTTCTTCTAATAGATTTGGTAGATGACTTATGAATTGTGATTTTTATTTTTATTTGGAGAGCAGTATAAATCTAAACTGGTCAGATTCAGATAACATCCCGGTTGAAGAAATTATCAACCCTTTGGAATTATGTAAAAAATACATATATTTTAAGTTATAGCCCAGACCTGATTGCAAGCTCCTATTCACAAAACTTAGTAATTATTTTGTATTTCTGCTGTGTTCAAAGTCCTTCGTGGTCTTGTCCTAGTAACCTTATCAACCTCCTTTATTGAAGTTTATATTAATATATTTCTATGCATCCTAGCTCCTTCCCAGAACACCCCCACACCTTTGCTCCTGGTGGTCCACCGTCCCACAGTCTCCTTTCCTGCCATCCAGACTTGCTGAATTTCCACCCATCCATCAAGACCAATGTAACCATTAAGACCAACTGATCCAGAAAGCTTACTTTAGTTACTACTTCCATTCACAATTAACAGCTTCTTCTCTGCTATGTGACACTTTGATTATTTTAACGTGTTTTCAAATATTTCAAAATAATATAATCAACAATCATGTACTCCCCAGTAGCGTAAGATATAAAACATTTCAAAATACTTGAACCTTCCTATGCATAATACTGATGGCAGTGGCTGCTGCCATCATGCCTGCTGCAGCAGGGAAGCAGAGCTGGGGCTGCAGCAGGGAAGCAGAGCTGGGGCTGCAGCAGGGAAGCAGAGCTGGGGCTGCAGCAGGGAAGCAGAGCTGGGGCTGCAGCAGGGAAGCAGAGCTGGGGCTGCAGCAGGGAAGCAGAGCTGGGGCTGAACGCTCCATCGA